>CM044111.1:5196661-5361345 GCA_024174645.1 Lemna minuta | reverse complement strand
CATTATTAGTTCTAAAAATAGAACGGATGGAAACTTGTTCTATTCATTTACATGGTCTCCTTCTCTACTGATTTTGACCTTTTCTGCCTTAACTTCCATATCTGGAATGTTTTCCATGTCACATTTGTGGGTAGTCAAATAGAATTTTGAGATATTTTAATACCAAATTTTTTTATCTTAACATGTGCCCTAAGCACTCTAGAGGAAAACCATCCAAAACAATTTTGCACCATTTTCTCTACATCACAAGACTTAGATTCAGGCTCAAGTACATTCTAGAACCAAAGTACCTTGTGTCATGTCTATTTTTTGTGTGGCCTTTTATTTTTACTAGGGATCCCTAGTGTATTCTTGCTACTCTTGCTATATCCAACTTGTTAGAACCTTTTACTCTAGCTGCCACTAGCTTGCAAGGTCTAGATAGGGGATGTGACTCCATATCCCCCAATAATTTGGTGGCAGTCCTCTTTCTAAAGGCAAAAAGAATATTTCCTCCCATCCCTCAAAGAAATGGTGGAAAGACTCTGGGAAGCCTTACTAGGCTAAGGCATTAGTGTCCTCTACTCCAACATGCTTCATAATTACCCCTACATCTATAATAACAAGAAGATCAATGATCTAAATGAACTTCACCCTAGTAGACTATGTAGCAATCTAAGGCACTAAATTCCTCAGCCAATTGATAACATATAATTTATAACGGTAATTAAATGATTATTAATATAAATTTAGGTATAAAATATTCCATTCTTATGCATTTTATCATACTTTAAGTGCATATCTATCATTCTATGTAATCTAAAGTTATAATATCAAAATACATTATTTTAGGGATAATTATGAATAATTAAAGAATATATTTTGGACTAGATGATTCCCATCTTTATTTTAGATTATAATTAAGTTTTAATGTAAAATAATACGAGACAATATTTATACACCAGTTTATTTTTCTTCTTTTATTTTCTATAAGAAATGAGTATATTTATAAAATTAAAATTTATTATCTTGTTATTTAATAAATTTGACTTTAAAAATGATAGATTATTTAATTTATGATAAAAAAATAAATTTACATTAATTTTTAAATTATTTTGACACGAGGAAGTGTGTTTTCAACGACCGAACCAATTTCGTTTCATGAGGGATTTAAACGAATCAATTTAGTGAAATCTTTCTCTACAGAGCACCTACTATCTATCCTTGGTGTCTCTAAATTGATGGCCACATGATCAGTCTTACTCCTTATATGAGTGAGATTATATAGTGTTATTCTTTTCAGATAGCTCGATGTCCTTCTCAAATATCTCACGACTAAGAATATTTAGAACATATGTTTAAAGACTAATGATCACTGTACTATGATCTTATCATAATTCAATTGATCATTTCATATGCTCATGGACTTCATTGCAAACATCACACAAGAATGGCAATGAATACAAGTTAATTTCAATGAATATAAAGAAAAAATTGAATGTGTGATTAGCTTATAGGCCACATGATTTCCATCACTCTTTGAATTTACATAGTTTGTATTACATATCCATGGACTGATGTTGATCATTTGACCTCATTCAACTTAAAAGAGGGTGTTGACCACCATTGTCTTCTATCCCTCCTCTTATATTATTGCACTTAATAAATTCATTAAAAATTTTTCATGAGTCAAATTTAACATGATAGTTAAAATTCTATTTTTAATATTAATATTATTAAGAATTTTCTTGAGGTATAAACCTTGGGATAAGGTTGAGAATTTTTTAAAAGTCTCAAATATGCATATAAAGTACTTCATTTTCTGTTGGATTTCTATAATTCTGATTATGATGTGATGAAGGGCTTGATATGAGATTCCTTTCATTACTAACATTTGTAATAACTAATTTGACCAATTTAGTGAAATTCTTCCAAGTGTTCCATTTTACCCTCGTCACTTAACTAGTTCTTCATTCTGGTTTTCCCTATCCTCATCATGGAAAGTTTATCACTTCTAGGACGGCACTACTTGTTCTTTGAAATGATGGTGGCATTTGAATTACTAAAATTTTATTATACTAACTTGATGCACGGGGGCGTGTAGCTTCACAGGCAATGAAACACCAGTTCATTGCCTGCAGCTAAACTTTTATACAGGCTATCCAAGATATCGGGCAGCAATTTTAACCGCTTATTTGCATGTAATACTGCTCTCTCTCTCTCTCTCTCTGTGTCCCTCTGTTTCGTTCAAGGGAGAAATGGCTTGCTTGCAGGACGTGCAATGTTGGGAAGGTTGTCGGAGATGTGAACAGCACCGCAAATCCTGATAAGGGTATGGGAAACAGAGTCACTTATCTTTCTTTACTGCTCTGGCGGCTTATGCACTGCGCGCTATCTTCGACGCAACTTCTAAATAACCCGCTAAAACACGTCACGTGATAGCTTTGTCCCTTAAGCCAGCTGACCATAGTTTAAAACGTGCGAAACCTTTCACCCTCGAGATGGAAGCACGAGTTGAACTATCTTGAGAGCAAGGTCGCGGTATCAGATCAACCCGGGAAAGGAGTCCAGTCTGGCGGGATATCCTTGATCCCTGCATCCCCTGGAACGGTCAACGTGCGCCGTTGATGATCTTTACTCCGACGTTTAACAGCCATAATAATGATGCTAAAAAGGTTGTAGACTCGACACGTTTTCGCTAGTTTGACAAAGCGGTTCATTTACAGTAAGATGAACGGCAAGCAGATTCTTGCGTCTGTGTCTCTTCCATCTCACCCGTCCTATCTGATGATTATATCTCTCTTCCTCCCTCTATAAAACCGGCGACGAAGTATCCGTGGTCTCTCACAATTACTTCCACCATCGACCTCCATAGATTTTCCTTTCTTCTCTGCAAAACGAATGAGCCTCCCGACTTTCTTCCATGTCTTCGTCTTTTTCTCGCTGACTCGAAGCGGCTCATCTTCGGATCAGCGAACGGCCTCTAGCCTTCTGTCGTCCGATGCTACGCGCTCTCTCCTAAGCGGGAGGAAACTGTTTCCGGGAACCGCCAGTGAGCCTAAGAGATCCGCTCTCGGAAGCTCGAGTGGGATGGTGAGCGTGAACGACTTCGGCGCTCTAGGAGATGGATCGTCGGACGACACAGAGGTGGTGCTCTCTTCTTCGAATATATCCTCGCTCTAAAAGGAGACTCATCTTTTCTCCGGTCTCACATTATTGATAAATGCAGGCCTTCGCGGGGGCATGGAAAACAGCCTGTTCATCGTCGGCGCCCGTTACGATGCTCGTCCCTGAGGGGAAGTCGTACAGACTCAAGCCCATCGTCTTCTCCGGTCCGTGCAAGTCTACGGTCACGGTATCGGTGAGTCGGAGAACCCAAAACACTAGCCTTACGTGGCGATCTTATTTCTTAAACCTCTTGGCGTCTTCGTTATCCGACAGATTAAGGGGTCCATCCTGGCCTCTGAAAAGATATCAGACTGGGAAGGAACGGACCGCAGGTTCTGGATGCTCTTCGACAAGGTGGACGATCTCACCGTTGATGGCGGCGGAATCATCGACGGCAACGGGCAGGTGTGGTGGAAGTTCTCCTGCAAGGTGGACTCTAAGCAGGTAGGCAGAAACAAAAAGGCCAAGAATTTTTGCATCAATTTTCCTCCGTTGCTGACACTCTTCTCTGCTTCACTATGATGCAGACATGCAAGGGTGCGCCCACGGTAAGACGACCTGGATTCCCTGCTATTTGCGAGAAAGATCGCGCGCTTACTTTGCTTGCTTGTTTATGTGCAGGCGTTGACTTTCCAGTCCTGCAATCGCCTGAGCGTTGAGGACCTCCAGTTGAAGAACAGCCAGCAGATGCACGTAACCTTTTTAAACTGCGCCGGCGTACGCGCCTCCCAGTTGACCGTCTCCTCCCCGGAGGAGAGCCCCAACACTGACGGCATCCACGTTTCCGGCAGCACCAACGTGAAAATAAGCGACTCCGTCATAGCGACGGGCGACGACTGCATCTCCATCGTCGGGGGCTCGAGCTCCGTGACCGTCACCAGCGTCGTCTGCGGACCTGGCCATGGTATCAGGTATGTGCGAGTCTACTATTCTATCCTCCCTCGACGTTTGATGAGTGCTCTTTAGTTTCTCCTGCTCCTCTTCTGCACGCGACTGGGCTTAACGTTTTCCCTTGTTGCGCGCTACTGGCAGCGTCGGGAGCTTGGGAGCCGACGGTGCGGTAGACACAGTGTCCGACGTGTTGGTCGACACGGCGACGCTTAGGGGGACCACCAACGGTGTCCGAATCAAGACCTGGCAGGTGAGAATTAGCTTTTTAGACGACTTCGATTTCGCAATTCTCTATGTCACTCCTTTGTGGAAATTCTGTCTCCGGCGGCTAATTTATTTACTGGTCTAAAAATGCAGGGTGGGAAAGGGTACGCCAGAAACATCGTCTTCAGGAACATCGTAATGGACAACGTGAAGAACCCAATAATCATCGACCAGAAATACTGCGACTCCCAAAAGCCGTGCAGCCAGGAGGTACGAGCTCCCCCTTTCTATCTATCTATCTATCTATCTATCTATCTATCTATCTATCTATCTATCTATCTATCTATCTATCTATCTATCTATCTATCTATCTATCTATCTATCTATCTATCTATCTATCTATCTATCTATCTATCTCTCTTCCCGTATCTAATGTTCGGTTGCTGACTGGGAGGTTATGGTTGATATTGACGACGCAGAAATCCGCAGTCTCGGTGAGCGGCGTGACCTACCAAAACATCAAGGGCACGAGCGCCACGGGGGTGGCCATTAATTTGGACTGCAGCGACACAGTGCCCTGCCAGGCAATAACCCTTCAGAACATAAACCTCGTCGCCAAGAGCGGGACTCCGGCGAAGAGCTTCTGCCGCAACGTCGAGTTCTCCAAACAGGGGGGAGTCGTACCGTCGACTGGTTCCCCGTGAAAACGCGTCCTTCGTCTCAAACGAGGGGAGTGCACAATATTATCTGCTGTGCTCCCCCAATACTGATTTGATCATTTCATTCGTTATTCATTGAACACTGTACAGTAGTTTGATTATTTCTTTATTCTTTGTGTTCTACTGCGAGGGTGCAGCTGTAAATGTTGACAGTTGCAAATCGCAAACACAAATATTGCGCAATACACAGTCCCCATATGATGTTCTAAAAGGCCCTCTCTGTGTCCCAAAATATGACCTAGTTGGGGAATCCATAGCCAGTTCACGGTCAGTGCTGGCCCTCGACCGCACCACATCCCCGGCTGAACTCCCCCCCTCGTACATTCTGGTCCTTTTGACTTCCCTTGGAAATGAAACGGTCGTGCTCTTTCTTCCTTGACGGGGTTGTTTCTTGTTAACTGGCCTTTGGCTCCTCTCTATTTGGACTAAAAAGCTTTATTTCCAAGCCTGTTTTCGGGCCTAACAAGGCTTTGCTTCGGAGACTAAGTCGAGGTATATGAACTGCAAAGTTTAAATACGCAATGATTGATATAAATAGCTGATTATGGGCTGATTAATGACTTCTGATTCCTGAGATTCGACTAGTTCATCTGTTAACCTATCGGCAACTTGCTATTTTCCATTTTGTCTTGATGTTTGATCTTTCTTAGTCAACCACTATTGAAAGGAAACTATACCACCATTTGAAGGGGTTTACTTGATGTTTTATTGGCCTCGTCAACGCATATACCCTATCATTCAAAACTCAAGAAGAAGCTAGATAAAATTATGAAGTAATTTCTCTGAAGGTTATAGTGATTAATTTATGGGCACCACAAGATATATTTATACCCTAGGGAAATTTCTATATCAAAATAAAATATCCAGTGTACAATGAGAACACTCTTCAGTATAGATAGACATTTATTGTGGAACTATGCCAAGAACATAGATACAATATTAGGAAGAAGTTCAGCAGAATATTTCTTATGTGTAGAATAGTACAGCACATGGTCTCACTAGAAGTTATATTTGCTATTTTATATTGTCAAGAAGTATGTGTGTGTGGGTGTGTGTTTTTATCTCATGTTTTTTGTTATTGGATCTTGTTCTTGTAAAGCTCTTTGTACCCCAAAAGAGTTAAACCCTCCTTATCCCCCGGTTTCTCTTTTTCACATGATACCAAATTTCTAGGATTATTCCTTGATTTTTTGTTGATCTTTACTTCAATTTAACACTGTCATTGCATTTCTCTTTTTGAGACCTTTCTTGTGACGATTGGTTTGAGGACAAGGGGTACATATGACATCTCAATGGTTATTGCCGTGTTTTTTGAATCATTGGCACCAGTTTTGATAAAAATCTACCTCGAAATCATCCTCTTCTATCTCTTTCCAGCATTGAAGGACATGAAAAGATTTCTCGCAAAGTTTTTGGAAAAGATCTTTTTGGCAAGTACATTGATTTTGGAAAAGATCTTGTGGCAAGAATTGTAGAGTTTTCCTACCCTATGAACATTGGCTAGAGAAATTATGTTTCAAAATAATGTTGACATAAATTTGGGGTAACTATTTGTTATAATGAGTAGTCACATTTTTTCACCAAGCATCTATTTTTCATAATGGGTAAGTACATTGATGACCATTTTCAACCCTTAAAAAGGTTGAAATATAGCTGAAGGCATATTTTGAGAAATGGAAGTGTAGAATATCTCAAATACCTAAGAATTACTGACCTCTAATGAATATTTGGAAAATTGACTATTTGGTTGATAAGTCTAATTTAGATTTTAAATATGCCATTTTGATCAATGAAAGTTGTGGGATAATATTTATAAAATTTCACCTTAATCAAAACTTACCACATATAAAGTAATTAAGGAATTGAACGATAGAGCATAAAATTATAAGATTATAACTTTAGTTTATGTAAATTGAATATTTTTGCGAAGAAAGCAAATGAGATAAATGTGGAGAATGAAATGAATAGAGGGAAAAAGTCTAGAATGTCTAAATCTTCTTTCCAAGATAGGAATATTTGATATCAATGAAGAAAAAAAATGTTGAGATTGATGATCAAATAAGAAAATATTAAGACCAATAAAAGAGATCCTAGTCTAATTTTGATTGTTATTAGTTCAAAGTTTCAATCTAGTGATGCTTGTATTTCAATCATTCATTCAAGAGTGCGGAGGTGTTTTGCAATCATCATGAAGAATAAAAATGAATTACAAGAAACATATTATAAATGATGTTACGAGCACAAATGATGATCCCTCAATGCCCTTTATTTCTTAGGCCAGCCTATGATAGAGGCATACATCAAATCATAAAATCCCTAAGGTTTTGAGCTCCTTTTGAGATCAATGCATGGATAGAGGATGAAAAGAAAAATGTGCCCTCAAAAGTTCAATTAAAAATTCTCTCTTGATTGTCATAGATCAAGCCTTGCTAATGGATCATTTGTCCCCAATGATTGGTTTCCGTCTCCTTGTGAGCACTATCAAATCCTCATTAAATTTTTCACATTATTAGTTCTAAAAAGAGAACGAATGGAAACTTGCTCTATTCATTTACATGGTCTCCTTGTCTACTGATTTTTACCTTTTCTGCCTTAACTTCTATGTCTGGAATGTTTTCCATGTCACATTTGTGGGTAGTCAAATAGAATTTTTAGATACTTTAATACCAAATTTTTTAATCTTGACTTGTGCCTTATGCGCTCTAGAGGAAAACCATCCAAAAAACTTTTGTGCCATTTTCTCTACATCATAAGGCTTAGATTCAGGCTCAAGTACATTCTAGCAACAAAGTACCTTGTGTCATGTCTATTTTTTGTGTGGCCATTTTTGTTTACCAGGGCTCCCTAGTGTATTCTTTCTACTCTTGCTATATCCACCTTGTCATAACATTTTACGCTAGTGGCCACTAGCTTGGAAGGTCTAAATAGGGGATGTGACTCCATGCCCCCCAATAATTTGGTGGCAGTCCTCTTGCTAAAGGCGAACAAATATTTCCTCCCATCCCTCAAAGAAATGGTGGAAAGACTTTGGGAAGCCTTACTAGGCTAAGGCAATAGTGTCCTCTACTCCAGCATGCTTGATAATTCCCCCTACATCTATAATGACATGAAGGTCGATGATCTAGATGAACTTCACCCTAGTAGATTATGTAGCAATCTTAGGCACTTAATTCCTCAGCCAATTGATAACATACAACTTATACCGGTAATTAAATGATTATTAATACAAATTAAGGCATACAATATTCCATTCTTATGCATGTTATAATACTTTGAGTGTATGTCTATCATTCTATGTAATTTAAAGTTATAATACCAAAATACATTATTTTAGGGATAATTATGAATACATAATACATGAATAATTAAAGAATATATTTTGGAGTAGATGATTCCCATCTTTATTTTAGATTGTAATTAAGTTCTAATGATTAAATCATAAGAGACAATATTTTTGTATACACCAGTTTATTTTTCTACTTTTATTTTCTATAAGAAATGAGTATATATTTAAAATAAAAATTTATTCTCTTGTTATTTAATTAATTTGACTTTAACAATGATAAATTATTTAATTTCTGATCCAAAAAATAAATTTGGATTAATTTCGAGTTAAATTTTGAACGTTATGAATTTTCTAATTTTTAGAGATTTTTTTGAAACTGTTTTTGAATTTCTCTGGATTTTTATGGATTTATTTTTAATTTATTTATATTTAAAATAATAAAAATTAATTTTTATTTTATCACGTTGATGTGACAACCGGCTTAATTGTCGACACGTGACGGCGTATGCACACACCACGTGTTGCACACGTGCACCTCATTAGTGCGCGATTAAGTGGTGAATCACCCTATTAAGGGTTAAATGCTAACCATTATTATAGTGTATAGTTTTCTACGCAAAATTTTATATTATTTTTGCCTATGTCGGACTATCTTTGTATTCTTTTATCTTTCTGGAGTTGACGTGGCGCACTCAGAATTTTTTGATCGGCGGAAATAAAAAGGATTTAATCTTAGCCTCTCATTTTCACTTAATTGGGAAGAGGGGGCACGTGGTAACATCTGAGTGGATGACAAATTTATTTTTTTAAAATGGATCAATCCTAGCCATTCATCTGAGGAGTTATAATAGCCAAGATTTGAAGAGCCATCTGAGATCTAAAACGTTGATTCACGATCAAATGAACGAGATTTCACAATGCTCTCTTTTCCCGCGATCATGTGGCGTGATCTTGATGCTTTGATGAAGATCCGATGGTCACAATTTAACAATAATAATTCACCTCTTTGGATTCTATCATGACCGGTGATCTCATCAAAGAGAAGATCTAACGGTCATGCCCAATTTCAAAACATTATGACTTCACTCTCCTCAATAGAAAAATATATTCTTAGATGTTTTGAGTAATCAAACTATTTAGACATCTGAATCCTTGAATCTCTTAATTTCTTCCTCTTCTAGACTCATTTCTGTACATAGAGAGTGCTTGAAATCAAGATTTTTTTGAAAGAATAGATAGATTTCACCTCTTGAACTCCGAATATTTTTTTTCGAAAAATGTAGAATGAAAAGCCTTTGATCCGGGGATCAATTGGACCATTTTGAGCCCAATTTTGTCTCATTTATCATTTTATTTTAATTTTGAAGCCTAGATAAGATTAATTTAAGAAAGTTTATTGAATCCTTTATCTTAGTGATCGATTTTTCTACCTTGATTTTTCCGCGAATATTGATCCAAATCATGTGATTTTTTATTCTATGGATTCGTCTTGGATTTTTCTTTCTAAATTTACTAAAATCTCTAATTTCTCACCTCATTTCCTCATCCGATTTGATCGAATTTTAAGAATACCTAAAAAATTCCCTATTTCTTTGTGGATGCAATGCCTATTCACCATTATACTACTTGATTCTTGATTAAAAGTTTAAATTGGTGAGTTAGGTAATTATTTGGACACACATTTGTGTGTTTTCAATGATCGCACAAAAACGTTTTATTACTAGTCTTGTATCTTCTTTAGGTACATATTCCTTTTCTGCCACTAAATTGTCTTGATTTGTTGGCTCAAGGACATATTCCCCTATAACTTGAACTCCTTTCATCTTAACCTCCTTGAATTCTACTACCACTTATCTACTTTTATCTATTATCTCCAGTTAATCATGCCTTGTCCAAGGGTACAACTTGACTTGACCTACGTCCCTTACATTGCAAGATATCCTTTATGTTCTTGGTTTACCCACTAACCTTTTATCTATTATTTTCATTCCTCATACACGTCATTATTTGGCAAATTCTTCACTTTTCAAATGTGTTTTCTTGGATTTGTGTACCATTTGATGAAATGATTTCATGTGGTCCTTGAATACACACAAATTCATGTAAAACAAATTTCTAAACTCACCAATCTAAACTTATAATCACTAATTAAAGAGTATAGTGGTGAATAAGGGTCAAATTCACAAAGAAATATGGGAAATTCTGAGATGTCTTTGTAATTTGATCAAATTAAACAATGAATTGAGGTGAAAAATTAGGAATTTTAGTATATTAAGAATGATAACTCCAATAAGTATTCATGAAATTAAAAATCACTGAATTTGGATTAGAATTCGTGGAGAAATTGAGATTTGAAATTGAGAAATAAAATCGATCATAAAAATAGATAATAATCAAAATAAAACTAAATATAATCTAATCTATGATTCAAAATTAAAATCTAATGTTAAAGGAAGATGGATTAGGATGAATATCAGGCAATCTAACCCAAATTCGTGCGCAAAATGATGCAATGAATCTCCGGGTTCAAGGCTTTTCATTCTCCTATTTCAAAAATGAAGTTCGGCGTTCAACATGTGATTTCTTCCTATTCTCTCCACCAATTCTTGATTTCAAACACTCCTTAGACGCAAAAATGAGTCTAGAAGAAGTAAAAATCAAATGATTCCAGGATTGTGGTGTCTAAATAGTTCGATTTACTCAAAAACCCAAGAACAGGTTCTTCGTTGAAGAACATTTTGATTTTCTAGAGAAATTTGGGCGCGACTATTGGATGTGCCTCTTTGTCTTGATCAATGGCACAGATTAAACACCAATTCGCGAATCGTCGTCTTTAAGTCGCGTCTGTTTGATCGATGATGAAGCATCCAGATTTTGCCACCTCATGCATGAAGAAGAGGCGTTGTTTGATGTTTATCGTTCGATCTTCATTGAGCGATCGAGATGAGTCCATGTGTCCATCGGGCCCATTTAAACTCGACCGTTATAACTCTCTAGATGAGCGGCTGAGATTAAATCCTCTCAAAATGAATTGTTGCGTAATCAAATGCAGCCACATAGCCTGTCGAGTAAGTGAAATCTGACAATCGTGATTAAATCGCTCGATTGGACACATCTCATTGCACCACATCACCTGTAACTAAAAACAAAGATACATAGTCCCACATGAATTAGATTATTTAATGCGTATATAAGGTACATGAGTTTAACGGGTTATCATAAATCTGTAATAGATGCTTTAACCCGTTCATCAATTTGGTGCACACACACGCACACACTCACACATTTGCAAACACACACACACATACGCCACCACGTGGTGTGTACACGCGTCTGGCACGTGGCGACACTCTGCCATGTCAGCTCATGATAAATATAATAACTTTGATATTTTTTTATTCTTTTAAAAATCAAAAAAAGCTTTAAATAAATCTAGAAAAATTCCTAAAATTTAGAAAATTCATTACTTTGAAAAAGAAAACTCCAAATTAATCCAAATTTATTTTTTTGGATTAGAAATTAAATTATCTATCAGTATAAAAAGTCAAAATATTTAAATAACAAGAGAATTAATTTTAATTTCAAAAATACACTCATTCCTCTTAGAAAATGAATTTAGAAAAATACATGAGTGTAAATAAAAAAATGTCTCTTATCATTTCATCATGAAAATGTAATTATGATCTCAGATATATATTGAAATAAAACTATATTATTTTAATTATGTATAATAATCCCTAAAATGATGTATTTTAGATCATAACCTAAAATTACATAAAATGATAGAGACAAACTCAAAATATGATAACATGCATAACAATGGAATATTTAATGCCTTAAATTTCATTAATAATCATGTAACTTCATGTATAAATTACATGTTATCAATGTACCAGTTAAAGGATTGATTTGGGGTGGGAGAACAACCTTGGAATTTAAAACACGTGTCAAGCACTTGCATGATGGGATTTATTTTTATTTTCTCTAGTTGAAATCCATTTCTTCTCTTTTGTGGCATTGTAGACTTGGCCATCTGTGTTTTTCAAAACTCAAAAACAAATTACCATGGTTATTATTTTCTAAGTTTGCATGAAATCCATATTAAATGGGAAAATATCATCACTCTTCTTACCCTGCTTGTAATTCTATTCCACCATCCCACCCTTGTGGCCTAGTCGATTGTGATATCTAGGGTCCCTTTCCTATTCCTTCTCCCTCAGGCCTCATTTATTATATTGTCTATTTTAATAATTTTACTCTTGTTATTTGGATTTATCTCATTAAAGATTGTGCTTAAGTCTTCAACCTTTTCAGCCAATCCATCATTGAAGTTATTACCCAACACTCTACGACTCCAAAGTCCTTCAGATGGACAATGCTTTTAATTATCTAGATAGGAAACCCTTAAGACATTTTATCGTGATGACGACACCATCCCCAAAACCACCTATCCTTACACCTCTCCATGAAATGGTGTTATACTTAGACATTTCTTACACCTTTCTCCATGAGATGCAGGCCCCTCATTACTTGTGGTAGGAGGTCACAATGATAGTCACTGATCTCAAAAATGGTCTTCACTCCTTTCCTCTAGGCAGCGCGATTGATCTCCATTGTCTTTAACTTGATGCCCCTCTCTTTGCATTAACATGGTGTCTTTAAGTATACAATGTTTGTTAAAAAATACACTTCATCTCTCTCCAAACTTGCTCCTTAAGAGCTTAAAAGAGTACATCGGTTATTCTCATATGCAAAAGGTTTATCATGTTGATTTTTTTCTAATACATAATGTTACACCACTTCTAATGATGACAATTTCTATAATCATCTCCCAGGAGTGTCCAGCTCCATCAACGACATTGATGATCTCACTATTCTCTATGACATGTTTGAACTCTTATCTCATGGGAGCCTCCTCTCTAGCCATCTCAGTCCCCTTCTACGCCACCACCTACCTCACCTCTAGGTGATACCAATATTTCCATTGCTTTGTGCAAGGGCAATCGTTCACATACCCAATTTCTTACTACCAAATTTGTCTTCCACGACCATCTCTATGCTAATTACTATACCTTTGCCCTCTCTGTGTCGTTTTAGTCTCTACCCACTTTGTACTATGAATCTCTTCAGTTATTGAAGTGGAAAGTGGCTATGGACCTTTAGTATCATCCCCTGGTGAGTTGTTGTACATGAGACTCAGTACCTTGTCACACCAAACTCAATATTGTGATGAGTTAGTGGGGTTTCTTTTAGTTCAATTTTTTTAATAATTTACAGTGGATTTATCGATGTTTATGGAATAGTATATCAGTTAATTTGAGAATTTTATTGATTTCGTTTTAGCCAAAATGATATGAGAAAGGAATGTACCTGCTAGTGTAGGTACCTATGGCTTAAATGCTTGACCTGCGTTGACGTCAAAACCCATACATTGATAAGAATAGACTCTATATAGCTAATCTTCTCAAAGACACTCTTGTTCTCTCATAAAAAAGATTCATCTTTATAAGTTGTCATTATGTTTATATTTGTAGGCTGATAAAAGCATAAAAAGTAGCTATAAACACTTAGGAGTTGCTTTTAATTAATTCTATTAACTGTTGAACATATCATTAAATCTACTATCTCATGAGTTAATAGTTTTATAATATAAGCACATCAAATAGAAGTTTTCTACTTTAATTTTATTTTATTTTATTTCAGGAACAAGAGAAGAAGAGCACTTCCTCAAAAGCAATAGTTAGTGGGCTGTCATGGAGAGATTTCAGGAAACCCCTTCTCGGAGAGCCCACAAAAAGGGGAAAAAGCACTTTTAAAGGGGGGGCTTCCGTCGTGCCTCTCTCTCTTCTTCTTCTTCCTTTTGTTAGCTTCTCCCCGACTCTCCTTCTTCCTTTTTCTTTTTAGGTTGTTCTTTCTCTCTCCTAGGTTTAGATTTGCTCCCGCTGTAACTCCTCTCCCCACTGATTCTGGAAGTTGAATGAAATTTAATTTGAGTTCTTTCTCGTCTTCTTCCTTACGATTCCTCTTAGAATGTCTATCCATCCCCTCCCATGCTTCTCGGTAAGTTCCTTTCAGCGTTGTAGGATTCTTTTCTCACCTTCTCTTTCTCGTTTATCTTCTTGTTTAATCTATCTCTTCGTTCTTCCTCTTTTCTATCCGTCTCTCATTCTCGATTATCTGGAATTGTTATTCTTCTCTTTTCCTACTCCATTCGCTTTGCCTCTCTCTTTCGTTTTCCTATCCTTCATCTCCCTCATTCCCTTGATTTCCCCTCACGAATCGTCCTTTTTCCTTCTTCTATTCCAAAATCTCCTCTAAATCCTTCTTTTCTGGACTTTCTTATCTCCTTCCCGATCACATTTCTCTTGGAATTTCCCCGTTCATGCTCTTTCAAGTTCTCCCTCTTCCTTGCCTCTTACCTTCTTGCTCTTCCTCATTTTGGTCTTTCCCTCTCTCTTTCTCTCTTTATCTTCCCCGAAATTTCTCCCTCTCTTTCCCATTTTTTCGTGAATCTATTTCCCGTTTTCCGCTAAATCTCTTTCTCATAACCCTTTTTTTTCTCTCTTCTCTCCCCAGCCTTTCACGTTGCCTCGCTATCTCCGATTTCATCTCCCTTGATTCCTCCATCTATCTCTACTTTCTCTCTTGTCTTCTACATTCAATCTGTCTCTCTCTCTGATGTAGCCTAACGCCCACGTTAACACGAGTGAGTAGACGCTCAGAAAATAGTCACGATTCGGGTCGGAGGGTGACTAAGCCGCTACAACGGCCGGCGTAGGAGACTGCTCTCGCCTTCTCGGCGAACTGAAGGATGTCTCCTACGCGCCTCAATAACCCTCTCCCATAACGATTCCGAATATAACCTTCATTCCGAAAAGATAAAGAAAAACTTGCATGCAAAAGGAAAAACCACTCAACTCAGGTCCGACCTCTCCCTAATCGACTCCCCACTATTTATCCCCCCTTCGACGGCTACGGGTACGCCTAGAAGTACACGAACTCCGTTGGGTGCGTCGTCGGTTTTGTTGAGCGTCGGGGATGACCTGCTCGTCCTTCTGGGGAAGATTCGCTCGCTTGTGCCTCTGCCGACTCAGGGGTAGTTAGTCCTTCCTCAACTGCCTCTGTGTTGCTCCCTGCTGCTGTCGTTTTCGAGACGGTGGTCGTTACTCCCGTGGCAGGCACAAGGGGTCCATCATTCTCCTCCGGTTCGAAAAGGCTCGGCTCCGACGAGTTAAACAGCAGGCCCGGTTCAGTGGGGATGGTGAGCGGACCCGGATAGGGGATGATGTCGCAGATGTTGAATGTCGATGGAATCCCCCAATCGGATGGTATATCAATATCGTAGGCGTTGGGGTTGATCTTCCGTCGGATACGAAAGGGTCCGGCCGCGCGTGGATGTAGTTTATGTGCCTTTTCGGCGGCGTATCGCTCAGGACATAGCTGAATCATAACCAGGTCCCCTTCCTGGAACTCGCGTGGGCGGCGATGTCCATCGACGGATAGCTTGATCTTGTTGTTTTAGGCCGATATACGCTCGTGGACTTGCTGATGGAGGGCCGTAAGGTCATTGGCGTAACTGAGGGCTTCCTGAGAAAACGTATCCGTGTTCGGCAGGTTGATGAGGTCGACGGGCAGATTTTGGGTGCGTCCCGTAGTAACTTGGAAAGGTGAGAAGCCGGTGGCGCGGTGCACGGTTGCGTTGTAGGCGAACTCGGCGCGAGGCAAGAGTTCATCCCAGGAAGATGAATTCTCTTGGACGAGGCAGCGGAGTAAATTACCCAGGGTTCTATTGGTTACCTCCGTTTGACCATCCGTTTGCGGGTGGAACGCGGTGGAAGGGGCGTAGCACCTCAGTCATGAGTCTCATGAACGTACTGGGGGCGTTGGATAGGCCGAATGGCATGACCATCCATTCGTAAATCCCTTCGCCAGTTTTGAATGCGATTTTCCACTCGTCCCCTTCTCGGATGCGAACCTGATGGTAGCCATTCCAAAGGTCCAGCTTAGAGAAAATCTGGGACCCGGCTAATTGGTCTAGAAGATCGTCGATGCGGGGTATTGGAAACCGGTAGCGAATCATGATTCAGTTGATGGCCCTGCAATCAACGCAAAGTCGCCACGTACCGTCTTTCTTCGGCGCGAGTAGGGCGGGAACAGCACACGGACTGTGGCTTTCCCGAATGAAACCTCGGGAGAGCAGATCATCGACTTGACGCTTGAGTTCGGCTGCTTGTGCGGGGTTGAGGCGATAATGGGGAAGATTCGGTAGTGTAGATCCCGGAATGAAGTCGATGAAGTGTTGGACGCTCCTGTTTGGCGGCAAGGAGGCGGGCAGCTCAGCTGGAAATAGGGAGGCAAACTCTTGCAAGAAGGCCGGATATCCGCCTTCGTTGACTGGAGAGATCTTGGTCCGCACCTGGACTGCCCAGATTGGAGCTTCGCTATCCATGCCCTTGAGGAATTGGCGCGCGGAGACGATGCCGAGGAGTTGGTTGGGCAGGTTGGCTAAGGCGGTGGTCGTCGGCTGGGCGACGGGACGATGTTCCGGCGGCACGAACGGTAGCCAAACCTGCTTGCTGCCTCCGTAGTAGAATTCGCACCGATTTGTCCTTCCGTATTGCGCTACGTCGCAGTCGTAGAGCCATGGCCGTCCGAGGAGAACGCTACCAACACCCATCGGTAAGATATCGCACCATATCTCTTCGCGATATCCGGCCACCTGCAATGGGACGAGGCACCTCATCGTCACGGCCAGTGAGGCGTCGTTGATCCACATAGCTCGGTACGGACGAGGATGAATCTGGGCTTGAAGTCCGAGAGTGGGGACAGACGCTGAGGAGACGGCATTAACCACGCTGCCGCTGTCCACCACAATCTTGACGACCGAAGGGCCAATCCGTGTATATGTCGAGAAAATGGACGATTGTTGGGGGTCCTCGGGGCAGGGTGTAGAATCGGCCGTTGTCGTGGCCCTGGATAACGTCGTGCCAAACGGAGCGGCAAGAGCAAGAATTTGCTCGTCCGGTGAAAGCGGAATCATCTCCTTAATGATGCATCCGACGATAGTTGCGGATCCTTCAAATGCCGTAGCGAGTTCGGGGTCCGCGTCGTAGACTTCCGTCGTTGTGTCTTCTGAGCCCGGCGGAGGCGTGTATTCTTCGTCTTGAAGCTCGATCGAAAGGGCTCGGGCGGGGCGAACAGTCTGACGAGATGAGGGGCATTGGGACGCAAAGTGTCCCCACCCCTGGCATTTGAAACAGGCGACTCGCGCACCTGTACTAGTCGCGGGCGCGGAAGACGTTTTCCGTCGAAACCCTCCTGTAAGTTTTTCGTCGGGGGTCCGTTCGTTCGTCGACTGATTTGAAGCTCCGTATATGTTGTTCGGTGGGCCCGCGTTCACCTCGTGGCGACTTCCTCCTCCCAAATTCGGAGTCGGTGTCGTAGCTGGCGGAGTTGGGTTGTTTGAAAATGGCAGGCGCGGGGGAGGCGGCGTGTAGTTCAGCGGCCGAGGAGCGTGGATATATGGTCTGGGGTCATCAGGTGAAGTTCGAGGGGCGCCGACCGTTGTATTCCCGGATGTCAGTTCTCGTTGAGCATGAGAAGCGTAGGCCTCCATATTTAGGGTGTAGCGATAAGCCTTTTCTAGGCTAGTGACCTCTTGAAGGACGAGTTCGCGCTGGAACTCAGTTCGTAGGCCCGCCCGAAACCGAGCGAGCGTCGCCATGGGCTCCTCGTCCAGGTTACACCGAATCATCAGGTCGTCGAATCGATTAATGTACTCCAATACGGTTCCTTCCCCTTGTCGAAGATGCTGCCACTCGTCGATTATCATCGGCCGGTAACACGCGGGAACAAATTTTTCCCGTAATCGCCCCTTCATTTCCGCCCAGGTTGTAACCATGGTGTCGTGTCGCCTCTCTGCGGAAGATTGAAAGTTCCGCGAGTATATTCGGGCCTGGCCGGTGAGCTTCATCTGGGCAAATTGAATACGCCGGCCCTCGGGTAAGTGATACCACTCGAAATATTTGTCTAAGCCAGTCTCCCAATCCAGGTACTTCTTCGGGTCCAAGGATCCATCGAAAGAGTTCACTTCCGGTTTGGCTCCCCGTTTCGCCACTTCCCAGTGGGGCTCTTCCGTGTGCTCCGCGGTAGCTCGAACGGGCGCCTCTTCCTTGTTGAGAGCGGTAATCAGGGGAGGGCCCTCAGCGGTTCTGACTGTTTTGAGTTCCAACATCTGGTTCATGAGGAACTCTATCTGGGACTTGGTTTCTTCTTGGTTTCGTAGAATGGACTTAGCCCATTCGGGCATCTCCTCGGGAGGTGTCGGAGGACTGGGACAAGCGCGGAATTCTGCTCCTGAACAGGTGGCCATGTTTCCGTCGCATGTTGCTCTGATACCAAAATATGATGTAGCCTAACGCCCACGTTAACACGAGTGAGTAGACGCTCAGAAAATAGTCACGATTCGGGTCGGAGGGTGACTAAGCCGCTACAACGGCCGGCGTAGGAGACTGCTCTCGCCTTCTCGGCGAACTGAAGGATGTCTCCTACGCGCCTCAATAACCCTCTCCCATAACGATTCCGAATATAACCTTCATTCCGAAAAGATAAAGAAAAACTTGCATGCAAAAGGAAAAACCACTCAACTCAAGTCCGACCTCTCCCTAATCGACTCCCCACTATTTATCCCCCCTTCGACGGTTACGGGTACGCCTAGAAGTACACGAACTCCGTTGGGTGCGTCGTCAGTTTTGTTGAGCGTCGGGGATGACCTGCTCGTCCTTCTGGGGAAGATTCGCTCGCTTGTGTCTCTGCCGACTCAGGGGTAGTTAGTCCTTCCTCAACTGCCTCTGTGTTGCTCCCTGCTGCTGTCGTTTTCGAGACGGTGGTCGTTACTCCCGTGGCAGGCACAAGGGGTCCATCACTCTCCCTTTTCCGAAGTCATCTTCATCCTCTCCCTCAAGATTTCTCTCTATTCTTCTCCTATCATTTTCGGTTCTTCTTGTATTCCTCTACATTTTCTCATTTTCGCTCTTTTGTTTTATCATTTCAGTATTCTCTCTCTCTCTTTCGTCTCCCTCTCTCATTCTTCTGTCGTTTCGATTTCGCACGCTCATCTCCACTTTCTTGCCTCCATTTCCCGCTTGTCTTCCATCATTTTCATTTTCTTCCTTCCGTCTAATCCATCTTCTTCCTTCTTCTGCACCATACTATCCTCTTTCTCACCCTCGCCTCTCGGGTGTTCTTTTGTCTTCTACATTTTCCCGTTTTTATCTTCTACGTTTTCTGTATTCCATTTTCGTCCTCTCTCCCCAGTCTTCAACGCTTCCTCTCTACCTTTTAATTTCTGATTTCGTACCTCTCAAGTGTTTCTCTTCCGATCGTCTCTCCCTCTAAATTTCCTCCTCGCTTCCACAAGTGATCTTCCTTTGTCCCCCCATCTCGTATCCTCTCTCGTCTCCTCTTTCTTCCATCGCAATTTCATTTTGCGAAGTCCTACCCTCATCCTCCTCACGATCTCTCTCTTCTCTCCAGCAGTATTCTCTCTCTCCCTCTCCCGCTATCCTTTTCTCTTCCGATCGTTCTTCATCTCCTTAAAACTCTTTGTCGCCGTCTCGCAACCTCTCACACTCACCCTCTCTATTTTCCGATGCTCCTTCTCTCGTTTTCTTCTCTTCTCTCTATTTTCTTTTCTACTGTTTAAGCTCTCTCTAGTTCCGCTCTCCCTCTCTCTCTCCCATTTCTTCGGCAATCTCTCTCTCCAGTTCTCCTCTAATCTTCGCCCCGATCTTCTGCTAATTTTCTCTCTCATCATCATTTTTTCTTTCTTCTCTCTCCTCCGTCCTCACGTCTTCTCTCTCATCTGCCTCCTTTCTTCGCATCTTCCGTCTTATTCTGTTTCTCGCTTTATTTTCTTCCGTTACGTATCTTTCTCACAATCTCTCTCTTTCATCGTCTCTATCTTCCCCTCTCTCTCTCAATTGCTTTTTTTATTTCTCTATTCTCTCTCTTTATCACACTAATTCCGCTCCCTCTTGATCTCTCTATCTCTCTCTCTTAATTTCACTTGCCTCACTTCTTCCCCTAATTTTGGTCCCGCACATTCTCCTACTATCGGTTATTTTCTTCCCCTCATTTCATTCTAAATCACACACACTCTCTCTCTTATCTCTCTCTCCCCTTTATTCTAGATCTAGCTCTCTCTCTAACTCCCTATCTCATTCACTCCAATTTCTCTCTTGCATCTGTTCCCTTTCTCTTAACCTCCTCTGTCACTCTTTCTCTTTATTTACTCCCCCCTAAAAAACCATCCCTCTCTAGCTCTTTATGCTCTCTAATTCCCTATCCCTCTTATTTCTTTTCTTTCTCTATGGTTTAGATTTCCTTAGTTATTCATTCTAATACTTTCTTGTACTCTGATTTTAGCATCTTTGTATCTGTAGGTTTACCTTAATCATCTACCAAAATTCCTTTCCTCCACGGTCAACTCGAAGAGTTGACCACCAATCCTTCATCTTTATCCTCATCTCTACTTCTACTTATTGATATTGTCGTGCCCTAGAATCCCTGTGGATCAACCTAGAAAGCTATATGCCTTCATTAGCCACATCCGGACTTAGTTTTCTCGAGTATAAATAGTAAATTTGTCGGGCTTAAACACACGACGACCTTGAGCCTATCATAGGCTATCTATTTCATACCATTATTATATAATATAGGGTAAATAGCCCCATCTATCCCAACCTTTTAAAGTTTTCCCTAATCTATCCCAACCTTTTTTTTTCGCCCCATCTATCCCAACCTTTTTTCTCTTTCCTCAATCTATCCCAGCCACTGACATGGACTTAAATTAAGTCCATTTGGCACCCACGTCGTGTCCACGTCAGCTGCCTCCCTCCGTCTCACTCCCTCCCTCCCTCCCTGGCTCCCTCCCTCTCTCTCTCCCTCCCTCCCTCTCCCGGCCTCCCTCCCTCTCTCTCCCTCCCTCTCTCTCCCGCCCTCCCTCCATCTCTCTCCCGCCCTCCCTCCCTCCCTCTCTCTCCCTCTCTCTCCCGCCTCCCTCTCTCTCCCGGCCTCCCTCCCTCTCTCTCCCGGTCTCCCTCCCTCACTCGCACCCACGTCCCGCCCTCCCTCCCTCTCTCTCCCCCTCCCTCCCTCTCTCTCCCGCTCCTCCCTCCCTCTCTCTCCCTCTCTCTCCCGCCTCCCTCTCTCTCTCCCTCCCTCCCTCTCTCTCGGCCTCCCTCCCTCCCTCCCTCTCTCTCTCTCCGGCCTCCCTCCCTCCCTCCCTCCCTCTCTCTCCCGGTCTCCCTCGCTCGCTCCCGCGTCCGCCTCCCCCTCCCTCTCTCTCTCCCTCCCTCCCTCTCTCTCTTCGTATGACTGCATGCAGGTTCTTCTGAGCGGACTAAGACTGTTCCTCAGCCCGGGGTATCCATACGAAAGAGATGCTGAAGACTTTTCCATAACCAGACCGACATCATCATGTGTTCTTATCTGCCCGTCTATACTTCTTTCAACCGAACTCGAGGTCTCATTGTTATTCTGATTAGTACTTCTCTGTACCTATGGATTTTTCACTTTATCAATTTAATTATCTCTTTACTTCTTTGTACTTTCTTCTCCCCCTTGATGACATATCCTCATGGGTTCAGTGATGGTACAATGCAGGAGGGTTGATACAACTCAACCATGGATGGCCGCAGCCCCTGCAGTACGTGGTCAATGCTGCATTTCTAGCTTCTCTATACAATTATTATCTTGAAGCTGCGGACATACACGGATGGAACGGCAGTCCTGATTTCTACCCAACAAGTGTTCTCCGTGAATTTGCCAAGACTCAGGTTTCGGTTAACGCCCACGTTCTGAACTTTCTAGCGGGTCTTTTTGAACGTTTTTTTTTCTTTTTTTGGGTTACACAGATCGACTATGTTCTGGGGAAGAATCCAAAGAAAATGAGCTATCTGATGGGTTATGGCACTCACTATCCCAAGCACGTGCACCACCGTGGCGCATCAATTCCAAAGAACGGGAGGAGGTTCAGCTGTAAGGGAGGGTGAAAATGGTGGGACAGCCGAAAGCCGAACCCCAACACGATCGTGGGTGCGATGGTGGCTGGGCCAGACAGGCACGACGGATTCAGAGACGTTCGGTCGAATTACAACTACACCGAGCCTACTCTCACGGGGAACGCTGGGTTGGTCGCTGCGCTTATTTCCTTATCGCGAGAGGGCAGCGGAATTGACAAGAACACGATCTTTTCCGCACTTCCTCCAATGTTTCCTACGCCTCCTCCGCCTCCGGCGCCATGGAGACCTTGATCTTCTCGGACTAAATACCAAAATTCTTGATTTCGCGATCTTGTATAATATATGTTAAACTGATGGAGGGAGACCGGGAGGGAGGGTGGGAGAGAGATGGAGGGAGGGAGAGAGAGGGAGGGAGGGAGGGAGAGAGAGAGAGGGAGGGAGGGAGGGAGGGAGAGAGAGAGGGAGGGGGGGGGGAGGGCGGTATGGGTTGGTTTCTTGCACTCGGAAACACACTCACTAACTATCAGATTTGGGAGGAAGAAAGAACTAGAAATGAAATCTTGAATATTTATCACACGCACACACACAGTTCTTCGCGTACACGCCTTAAAATAGGCAAAAACAAAGAACAAAGCAGAGAAAAGAAACGTAACGACCATAACGGTCTGGGCGATGACGTGTCCTCACGACCATAACGGTCTGGGCGATCGCCGTTATAATTGCTTGAATCCGACGGCCACCAGAGCACTCCATCTTCACTTAATTCTTCACGTTGATCTGAGCCAATTATTTCTGATCCAACGGTACAGATTAGAGCCTTCAAACTCCCTCTTAATCTGTTACCGTGCCGACGATCGAAACTCCAATCTTCGTACGAATTTCACAAAATTTAACTCTCCCGAGCGATTTTGTAAACAAATCCGCTAACTGATCTTCCGTCTTCACATATTCAAACTTGACAAGTCCTTCTTCCAAACAATCTCTGATGAAATGATGCCTTGTGTCTATATGTTTGCTTCGGCTGTGATGGACTGGATTCCTTGTTAATTCCAATGCTGACTTGTTATCCACCAAGATCCTCACCAAGTTCTCTTCCACCGACACTAATTCCTTGATTAATCGCGATATCCAAAGGCCTTGACAGGTTGCTGAAGAAGCCGCAATATATTCTGCTTCACACGTTGACAGAGCAACCACTCGTTGCTTCACCGAATTCCAAGTAATTGGAAGTCCACCCAAGAAGAAAATTTGACCTGAAGTACTCTTCCTGTCATTAATGTCACCAGCAAAATCACTGTCACTAAATCCAGTGATCTTCATATTTCTGTCACCCTTTTTGTATGAAACACCGAAATTTACAGTCCCTTTCAAGTATCTCAGGATCCTTTTAGCTGCTGCAAGATGCTCTGAGCTTGGTTTATCCATAAACCTGCTGAAGTAGCTAACACAAAATGTTAGATCAGGCCTTGTGTTCAAGAGATACCGAAGACTCCCAATTAAACTCCTGTAATTTGTCGAATTTACTAATTTTCCTTGATTTTCTCTTTGAAGTTTTAGGTGCACTTCCATTGGTGTTTGAATAGCATTGCATTCATCCATCTTAAATGCTTTTAGAACATGGTTTATATAGGTTCTTTGACTCAGGAAAATATTGGCTTTGGATTGTTTCACTTCCATTCCAAGATATGAACTCAATAATCCTAAATCTGTCATTTCGAATTTTTCCTTCATCTCTTCTTTGAACTTGCAAATTTTCTCCTCTCTTGGACCAGTAATGATTAAATCATCCACGTATATTCCAACAAGTACTCTCTCCTTATCACTCCCTTTATAAAATAGAGCAGCATCAAGCTTACTTCTTTCAAAACCGAGATCTTCCATTGTCTTATTTAGTTTTGAATTCCACACCCGAGGAGCTTGCTTCAACCCATACAGAGCCTTGGTGAGCTTCAACACATGAGACTCCTTCCCTTTTATCACAAAACCTTCAGGTTGTATTACATAAAGATCTTCCTTAATCTCCCCATTTAAAAATGCGGATTTAACATTAAGATGATGTAAATTCCAATCCAATTGGGCTGCTATTGCAATCAAAATCCTGATGGAATCAAACCTAGCCACAGGGGCAAAAATCTCCTCATAATCAATTCCAAATTTTTGACAATATCCCTTGGCTACCAACCGAGCTTTATGCTTCACTACAGCCCCTGTTTGATCTTTCTTTGATCTAAATACCCATTTAACTCCAATGGGTTTAATTCCGGGTGGGGCTTTCACTAAACACCATGTTTTGTTCCTTTCAATGGCCGATATTTCTTCTGCCATTGCACTCCTCCAAACTTCTTCTTTTGCTGCTTCAGCATAAGAACAAGGCTCCTCCATACTCAGTAGATATAAATTTGTTTCTTCATATACATCCTGGATTGACCTATATCTCAGAGGTTCTTCATCAATTAGACTTCCATCCCGAATTGAATCACTCAGAGGCAATTCGGTTAATTCTTCAAATACCTCATCAGTAGAATGAAAAATATTAATATTGAAATCCTCATAAGGTATAGAGCTACCTGGATTATCCACCGAGAACTTTAAGGACTTTGATTCTTCAAAAATCACATCCCTGCTCATGCTTATTTTTCGGGTTGCAGGATCTATGCATCTATATGCTTTAGATCCTTGCACATATCCAACAAACACCATTTTCTGGCTTCTATCCTCCAATTTTCCCACATTTACAGTCACTTTCACATGGACTAAAGAACCAAAAATTCTAAGATGATCCACATTAGGTTTCCTTCCAAACCAGCATTCATACGGAGTCTTACCTCTCAGACTTTTGGTGGCAGACCTGTTCAAAACATAAGTACAGGTTGTCACTGCTTCTCCCCACAATTCCAAAGGTAACTTCTTCCCTTTTAACATGCTTCTTACAAGTCCCATAATCGTTCTATTCCTTCTCTCTACAACTCCATTCTGTTGTGGAGTATAGGGTGCTGTTAACTGTCTAAGAATTCCATTCTCTTCACAATAAAGAATGAATTCAGTTGACAAAAACTCTCCACCACGATCACTTCTTGCACATTTTAATTTCCTATTTACCTCTACTTCAGCCATCACTCTGAATCTTTTAAAAAACTTTAGAGCTTCAGCCTTGATTGATAACAAATAAATCCACATATATCTCGACGAGTCATCAACTATGAGCAGAAAATAAGACCTACCTCCGAATGTTTGTGGTTTGATTGGTCCACATAAATCCATGTGTACCAAATCAAGTGAATTTTCTGCTCTAAAAACCGAGGATTTAAATGAGGATTTAGCATGCTTCCCGGATATACATGTAGAGCACAGATCTTTCGGTTTATCAAAAATAGGTAATCCTCTTACTAAATTTCCTTTTATCATGCTATCAAGAGTGTAAAAGCTTTGATGGCAGAGCCTCTCATGCCACAACCAAGCTTCATCTTCTCTTGATAAATTGCATGATTCACTAATAGCAAGCTTAATTTGATACATATTACCTCGAGTTTTCTTTGTCTTGGTAAGTAACTTCCCTTTCTTATCACTGATTGTGAGATATCCTCCACTTAATGATGTCTTACACCCTTGATCATCAAACCTACCGAGGCTTAAGATGTTTGTCTTCAGCTTTGGTAGGTATAGAAAACCCTCAAGCTTTATTTTTTCACCATTCTTGCATATAACTACAACATTTCCACGTCCTTCATATTCAATTGAGGATCCATCTCCAAAGTTCACATTCCCTGTTTCATTCTTGTTAATAGAATGGAAAAAGGAAATAATACCTGTCATATGACTGCTCGCCCCTGTATCAAGGTACCATACATCACACTTTACATCATCTCCCCCTTGAAGTAATCTTTCACTGAATTCTCTATCTGATAGAATCATTAAAGCCGATTCTTCATCAGATTCTTCCACTAAGTTTGCTTTCTCTTCTTTTCCTTTCTTCTTCTTCTCAGCATGACACTCATCAGTAAAGTGGCCCATCTTTTGACAGTTATAACACTTTATTTTTGATTTATCAAAAGGCTTCTTCTCACCTTCATCACTATCCTCCTTTTGATGTCTTCCTCTTCCACGCCCTCTGCCTCTACCTCTCTGACCGAATCTACCTCTTCCTCTTGAAATCTGTCCTCTGTCAATTTTCTTTGACATCTTGGATGCCTTTGACAATAATACTTGCTCCTCTTCACGACTGTCTCTCTCAATTTGCCTTGATTCATGCACACGCAATGATCCGAGCACCTCTTCAACTGTCATGGGTTTGATAGTGCCAATATGTTCGAGAGAAAGAGTTAAGGTATCAAACTTCTGTTGTAAGGATCTCAGAAGTTTAGATACAACATCTTTTTCTTCAAGATTTTCCACCAAATCCCTCAGTTCAGATAGAACTTTAGTAAATCTTAAACTGTACTCACTCACCTTTTCATCCTTCTGCATGGACAAATTTTCGAACTCCCGTCTCAAGAATTGAATTCTTGATTGAACCACATGTTCTGCTCCGACGTGTAGTTTCTTTAGGGATTCCCAATTTTCTTTTGCCGTTTTCTTTATATCCATTTGAAAACTTGCCGATTCGGGAATCGAACTAAGAATTGCTGACAACGCCAATCGATCTTTCTTCCGGTTTTCTTCTTCTCCTCCAATCACTTTCCACAGACCATGCGCCTCTAGATAGACCTCCATTCGCATTGCCCAGAGACGATAGTTCGTATGCGATAAAATGAAATTAGAATTTGTCACCTGATTTTCCAATTTCTGCAGAATACCCGTTGACGACGAGCTCGCTTCACCGACCTTCCGCGGCATCTCCACAGGTGGATCGCAACGCTCTGATACCACTTGTTGGTTTCTTGCACTCGGAAACACACTCACTAACTATCGGATTTGGGAGGAAGAAAGAACCAGAAATGAAATCTTGAATATTGATCACACGCACACACACAGTTCTTCGCGTACATGCCTTAAAATAGGCAAAAAACAAAGAACAAAGCAGAGAAAAGAAACGTAACGACCATAACGGTCTGGGCGATGACGTGTCCTCACGATCGCCGTTATAATTGCTTGAATCCGACGGCCACCAGAGCACTCCATCTTCACTTAATTCTTCACGTTGATCTGAGCCAATTATTTCCGATCCAACGGTACAGATTAGAGCCTTCAGTATGCGGGAGCGAGCGAGGGAGACCGGGAGAGAGAGGGAGGGAGGGAGGCCGGGAGAGAGAGAGACGTAGGGAGAGAGACAGAGGGAGGGAGGCCGGGAGAGAGAGAGGGAGGGGGGAGGGCGGGACGCAGGAGCGAGCGAGGGAGGGAGACCGGGAGAGAGAGGGAGGGAGGGAGGGAGGCCGGGAGAGAGAGGGAGGGAGGGAGAGAGAGGGAGAGAGGGAGAGAGAGAGGGAGGGAGGGAGATAGAGAGGGAGGGAGGGAGAGAGAGAGAGGGAGGGGGGAGGGCGGGACGCGGGAGCGAGCGAGGGAGGGAGACCGAGAGAGAGAGGGAGGGAGGCCGGGAGGCCGGGAGAGGGAGGGAGGGAGAGAGAGGGAGGGAGTAAGGGAGGGAGGAGGCTGACGTGGACACGACGCGGGCGCCAACTGGACTTAATTTAAGTCCATGTCAGCGGCTGGGATAGATTGAGGAAAGAGAAAAAAGGTTGGGATAGATGGGGCAAAAAAAAGGTTGGGATAGATTAGGGAAAACTTTAAAAGGTTGGGATAGATGGGGCTATTTACCCTATAATATATGATTTTATATAATGAGTGTTGATCATTTATTAACATTTATTTCTATTTTACATTTCATTGCTTTTCAGTTTTTTGTCCATTCCTTTGTTCTTTTTGTTTAGGGACTTTAAAAATACCAAAATAAAAGACAAATATAAACCTTAAAAGAAAACCCTAATGGGCCCTCTCTCTCTCTTTGTGCCTAGATGGTGAATGCTCCTTTTCCTTAGTTGGGAATGTCTCTTTGCTGCTGCGATTTCAGCAAAAAAGAAAGAGAAGGGAACGGGGGCATTAATCTCAAACTCCTTCTCTTTGCTGCGAATCAAGAGTCTTCTCATTGACAATCTAGCGGTTTCTCTTGCAACGAATCTCTCAAGTGGTTAATCGAACTTTTCTTCTCTAGTTCTTGCACAATCGGCATACTTAAGCTCTCTTCATCAACGCTCTCACTTTTCTTCACCAAAAATCTCATTTTTCAGTAATCTCATCCCACAAGCATCTCATTTTCAATGATTTCATCTCATACACATCTCCTATTTAGTGACATTCATCTCTTGATGTACTCATTTCCAGAGATTTTATCTCATGTGTAACTCATTTCTAGAAATCCATCTCATGAGCATTTTATTTCCACAAGAGTCTTCTTCAATGAGTTAATTCTAGAAAATTCTTCTCCAATGAATACTTTTGGCGATTTCATCGTTAAAATGGTGACGATTTTTGCTATCAAGTTTTGAAGACTCCCTCTTCTCTCTAATATTAAAGCAATCATTATAATCAAGAAAGCTTTGGAATTTTCTTTAATTTTCTATTTGAGATGGAAACGATTATATATCTTCAAGTATTCTAAGAATATTCAATCAAATCTTTGTGAAATTTTTTTCTAATTTCTATTAAATGTTTGCCAAATTTTAAGTGATTTCTATCTGATTTTAAAGGTTAGATCAAGCTAAATCTTAGTTTTTTATTAGAATTATTTTCTCTTCGATTATGACTGACTTTGATTAGATTCCTATCTCAATCACATCAAATATTTTATTTCAACCTCTATTTCTGTTTTTCTTTTGTCTGATTTCTTCTTGAATTGGAACTAATAATTAACTAAGTTTGGACAAGTTTTCAGTTTTGTTGGGATTGAGTGCGTTAAGTGATGGAAATTATTTGGCCTGAAAACCAATCACACTTTCATATTTCATTTATATTCACTTAAATGAAATTTTATTTACTATCATTCTTTTGTGATGTTTGCAATGAAGTCCATGAGCATATGCAATGAGCAAGTGAATTTTGATGAGATCATAATTCACTGATCACTATTCTTTAAACATATGTTCTAAATATTCCTATACGTGAGATATTTGAGAAGGACATTAAATTATCCAGAAAGAATAACATGATTTGATCTGACTCATAGGATGGATATGGCTGATCTTGTGGCCATCAATGTAGAGATACCAAGAATAGATAACGGGTGGTCTCTGGTGAAAGAGTTTACTTAATTGATTTGTATGAATCCTTGAATCGTATTATACCAAACTATCAATCAAGTTGATTTATTTTACAATTGTGTACATGGTCCTTTGACTATGATTTATGAACCCTAGTCATATGATCTCCAAAACTCTATAGATTGGATACGACATGAAGTCCTCAAAGGTGATCGAGTGGTCAAGATGGGATCGTCTGCCCTCGATATAAGAAGAGATCGATGACGAGACGAAACCGCGAGGTCATCAATTTCATACAGTCTCGTGTCAAAAATAATTCTAAACTTACCAATTTGATGAAAATTATTTGAATTGAGGGGTATAATACTAAATAACGGTCGAATCCACAGGGAAATAAGGAAATTCTTGATGTTTTCTTCAAAATTGATCAAATCGGATGATAAATCGATGGTAGAAATTGGGGAAAATGGTATATTATGAAAGATAACTTCAAACCGATTCCACAGAATCAAGAATCATCGAAATTGATCTTGATTTCACGGAGAAATTGAAGATCGAAGTGGGAGGAAATTTTTGGACAAAGAAATCGTGAAATTGACAAAAATTAAACCAAATTAAAATTGAAATCCTAATCTAATTTGAAATTAAACATGATATGATGATAGATTATTAAAAACCGCTTCCACTAATCCCAAATAGCGATCAAATTCACGCAATTAAACCTCTTAATCGCTGAAAATGGGAAGAACGCGATGTGGAGATTCAAGCGTCGATTTCTCTTAATCTACTCAACCAAATCTCGAGTTCTTGCCCTCGGTGGATACGGAAATTGGTGGAGAAGAAGCTAGAATCGAGAGATTCAAGAAGGGAGGTGTCTAAACAGTCAATTGGATTGATTTCTAACTCGAATGCTAGAATCAGAAAAACATGCCTTATTTATAGGCTATTTGGGCGTAACCGTCCGATTGAAACGATCAACGGTTATGATGGAATGGTCCATCGTGGACCGTTTCAAAAATATTGTGGCCATTGGATCTTGATGGATGGTCTGGATGAGATTTGATGAGATGCGTTATAAAACGCATGCAGTTTCGCTCCTTGGATCGCGATCTGACGGTCCGGATTCTCCCCGCGCATTTAATCTGAGCCGTTATAACTCCCTGTAAAAGCCACGTGCGTTGATCAGATCCGGTGGACCACAAGTTCACCCGATCAATGCGCGATGTTCCACGCTTCGCCCGATCCAACGCCTCAGCTTCTGCCACGTGCCCTGCAATCATAAAAACCGTGTGGAACTTAGTCCCACAAGGGAAAAATTAAAGAAAAAAGATTGGTTTATAAGGTGTGATGGATTAGAAGGTTAATAATTCTCTTCTGATAATCAGAAGACTTATATATTTTATAACCTCTACATATGATAAATATAAATATGCGTCACATCACGCCGCAGAGGTGCCGCGTGGGCCCGCGTGGCGCTGCCACGTGGCCTTGCGTGCTGCGTCGCATCCACATGGGTCTTGCGCGAAATAAAAACCCTTTTTTGCATTTATTTAATTTATTTTTAACATTAAAATCACAAAATTAATTCAGAAAAATCTGGAAAAAATCCCTAAAAATTAGAAAATTCATAACTTTTAAAATATAACTCCAAATTAATCCAAATTTCTATCATTGGATCTGAAATTTAATTATCTATCATTCTAAAAAGTCAAAATTGATTAATAATGAGAGTTTTAATTTTCATTTCAAAAATACATTTATTTTTTAAAGATTATAACTTAAGAAAATATAAATAAATATTTATAAAACATTTTCTCTCATTGTTTTAACTTTAAAAACCTCTATAATCTCAAGTAAAGATGGGTTATTAATTATTTATCTTTTAAATCATCATATTTAACCCTAATTTAAAGTATTTTTTAGATTATAATGACTTTTTCATTGAATTATAGAAAAATACACATAAGTATGATAACATGCATGTAAATGAAACCATTTATACCTTAATATGCATCAAAAATTATTTTTTAGAATGTTCATTTAGCATGTTATCAATCGACTCAAGGAATGATATGTGGTTAAATCCTTTTCTAAGGTAGTGAAAATATTAGAGAAGTTATACTCAATGATTTCCTACACACATCAGTACTAAATTGAGTGATTTGTTAGGGTTTGGCAATAAACCATGCCCCAAGTAATTCATGAGTCTCGTGCGGATGAGGGATTATAAATTCATGAAAACTAATGACACTAAGGTTTCATTAAGGAGTTCTTAGCTACTCCATGTGTTGTAGAGCACGTGGTATAGCTTGGCACCTAATGGCTTGCAACTCAACCTGTCGATTGAATTAAATTCATCCTTAATGAATTAATCTATATGTTGATATAGTTAATTAATACAAACTCAACTTTGTAATTGGCTTAAACCAATCCTTAATGAATGAATCTATATGTTGATATAGTTAGTTAATGAGGAAGACCAATAAGTGTAATTAGGCCGATGGAGTCATTAACTAGAAAGATATATCGGGCATAGAGGGTTGCACACAAAAGGTCAATGGGCGTTGGTGGATATAGAGATAAATATAAGGATTTTGTGAAAAGTTCTCATTCCCAAAGTCTATAAATAGGGGGAGAATGACCCTAACAATGGTGCCCATGCGAGCCTAATTGAAAACTCTCCCCTCTCTTCTCTTTCTCTCATGGTGAGGAGTCTTCTAGAGGAGATCCAATCGTCCAACGGTCGTGTGGATACTGCTAGAGGTGAAAGACTTAAACGACTTGAAGAATTCTTTTAGATGATCCCATATAAGTATAAATTATATTCTATACTGGATGATAGGATCATCTATTCTTGGTGCTTCAACTTTGTTGAATATTTAATTCAATGTCTTCCACTGTGATCAATGTTTTGATCGAAACTTTGGAGTGCGTATCAAGCCTCAGTTCACAACATTAAGATTGATCTTTAGAAATTTCAGAATTTCTTTTCTAGTCATTAACATTAATATAATTTTGGATTAGAGGTCTTATGATGTAGGATATTTATGAGATGTATCTACATCCTACAATAAGGAGAGGATCTATGAGTTGATATCAATGAGAATGATGTAGGGTAGATATTTAAAATATAGAGGATTATATGTGTGAAGGGTGATAGGTGAATAAGAGGATGATAATGGTGATAAATTTTATATTAATAGAGAAGAGATTGTAGATAGGAATAGAAGTGATGGATAGGGAAGATGGGGGTGAGATGGTAATAAGATAAGACCATTAGAAGAAGAAGACTGATAATAGTTATTATTATATTATTATAATAATAGAATTAACTTATAGAATTCTCGGATAGGTGAGATCAGAGAATGTAGAATACGGGTAGTGGGATGGATGCTAAGAAGGATAGATAATAAGATAGAATATAAAATAGAGAAATATGAGTAGGCGGTAGAGAAGAAGTAAAGCGTAGATAGAATATGTTAGTTTAGTTCCCGGAGAAGATAGGAGACGTGATAGAAGTCGGTAGAACTCCTTTCGGTCAACATTGGACTTATAGAAGATCTTCGGGAGAACTATTAAGCACGTTAAAAGAAGTGAGGATGAATACGTGACGGAAGGAAGAAGCGATGCTCCCGAATCGCTCCAATGACACAAGTACGTCTCGAACGGCCTCTGACAGGAAAGTGATGAAGACGACAGAAGAGGAGGGCGAAAGGAGAGGAGGATAGAACTCGGAGAGGAGAGAAGGTGCGAGAGGGACGATGGAGACACAGGGAAGACGATGAAACACAAAGGTAAACACGAACCAAAAGGTAACCAATTTTTCATAAAACAACATAACATCATTATCTCGGTTACAATCTTCCTTTTATAGAACAGAAGAATGAGAGAGAAACCCGAATAGACGTGAAGAATGGCGTCGAATCGGCAGTTACACGCCCGGAAAGTCGTGGAATCTCTTCGTGACGACGGATAGTTTTCCGTTACATGTCAGCAAGGAGATACGGAAGTTCGGTTCTTCTTATTGAAGCAAGCTCTGTTAAGTTTGTGTTGACGGAGAGAGACGCCTTGCTGAAGTTATTTCCGCAAGTTGACAGCTGTTCCGGCGTCGCGAAAGTCCATTCTGTCTTTGTCCTGTGTTCGCGCTTTACTGTAGGGAGAATAGGTCGAAACGGAACGGTCAACAACATTATTTTCATGGCTACTTAATCACACGATCGCGTGTTAGAGTCGGTAGGAGTCCTCGGCTGAGTCTTCAGGTTCGTTAGGTGTCGTGAAAGCTCCGTCCACGTGATAAGTACTGAGAGAGTTCCTGCACGATATTTCGGTGGTTTACGAGCTATAGTCGCGACGTTAAGTAGGGAAGTCGGATGCTTGTTGCCGGTCAATGGAGTGACGCTCGCGTAACCCTCGGCATTTTCTTGTCGTTTCTTGAGATCATTATTCATAGCTATGCAAGGTACCTATGATATGGTGGTTGTGGATTAGACAATTAGGAACCTATATCAACGGTAAAAAGGGTGGTTGACTTGGTCCACTCAAGGGATTCTAGGTTTCTAAAGATAAGGTTAATTTCTTTTGACCAAGTCAATCTTTGGATCAGTGTAAAATAGGGAAAGGAGGGAAAATAAATCCCTTAAGATCTACTCTCTCTTTAATTATTTAGAGAGGTCTTCTTCATCCATTTAATGAATGGATAATTTCTCAAATTGGTAGATAAGGAGGAGGAGAGGAGGATAGGTTCACTTAGAACCCTTGTGTTCATGTTTCAAAATAATTCTCCATCATTCCCCCAGGCTTGGAGGACTTCATCTCCGAGGAAGTGTCTTTCATATATAATAAAAAGTCAGAAGCAAATGAGGGGCATAATGTAATGGATCATGAGAAGTAATCCAAGAAGTAATGGATCAGTTCTAACTAGCTCCAAAGGAGCAGCTCGCGAAGAAGTGGCGAAGGAATTCTAACTTCCCATCGCTCACCCGACTGGCCCTCTCGAAGTCAACAAGCTAAATCACCGTCACTACTATCGACAAACTATTCCCTACCCTCCCTTCAGTTTACTCTGGCGAATAAAAGAAGACAAGAGCTTGGTCAACTCAATCGCTATCTACCATTACCGCGTAACTAATTTCTTCTCTCCCGCTCATGGCGATGGAGGTTATCGGGAGATCTCGTGCACTAACAGACGACAGATGATACGCGAGACCTTTCTCTAAAAGAAATAACCGCAGAAGACTAATCAAAGACAACTGGAGAAGAACTCCGCGCTACTGAAGATCACAGTCACGACGCCGAATCCACCATCAAAGAAAGCTCCAACATCATGCGCTGGCACGAGGATTCCCCGCGTTGGCAAGACCTTCCCATTTTGTCCTGAGATACAAAGTTTCCGGCGGCAAGCCCAACAACAACAATAAATAAAACGCTCTCTCGTTGGACGAGTTGACAACAGAAGTTCCGAGCAATAGTAACTTCCACCGGCAATGAGTAAAGCAAGAAGACGATGACCTTCAAGCCCTACACGGCGTCAACGCAGAACATAACTGTCGCAAAGCAACGTTTCGCCATAACTTCCCGTATCTCTATTTCTATAAAACGCAAAACTGTAAACAAAAATAACAATTGTTTTGAATGAAAATTTGGTTACCTTGGTTACTTTTATCTGTGTTCATCGCGTTCTCGTGTTTCCTTCGTATCTCCTCCATTCCCGTCCGCAATCGCTCATTCCGATTCTACCTTCCTCTCTATTCTCCCTCCCGCTCTGTCCACTTTCATCAAAATCACGTCCGAAGCCTTCGAGGATATCCTGGATCAGTGGGTGAATCTGAAGCGTCCACTTCATGTCATGAAGTAGGTATCTTCCTCTCTCTTCTTCAAACCGTGAAGATAGTTCTAATAATAAATCCATAAGTCCACTATTAGATCTTTCTTTCTATCTATTCTCTGTTCTTGTCTCTTATCCGAAAAATAATATTCTTAAAATATCCCCAGTTCCGTCGCATTTTCCGTCACCGTCGCATTTCTTCTATCATATCTCTTTTATCTTATCCCGTAATATCTCTCTCGCTATCCACCTTTCTCATCACCGTTAACAATACTCTCTCTTCGCCGTATTTATCCCCTCTTAATTTCCATCCCATTATCCCTATTCTTCATTATATAATTCATACATAATCTCTATTATTCTCTTCTCTTCATAAATTATTAAACAGTATTATCATCATCTACCCAAACTATTCCATCCATCTATCTTCTCTTCACTTGCATACTTATCAGTCTCAAAACCATCTCATCTTTCTGAATTCTCCACTCCATCTTATATCTCTTTTATATATTCTATATTCCCTATTTTTCATCTCTCTTCTATATTTTATATTCTCCATTCTCCTATCATCTATTTATCTTATCTAAACATTCTCTATAATATTCTCTTTGAACTATAAATATATTCTCACTGATATCATTTCATAGATCATCCATTAGATTGTAGGATTAACACATATTTCAATATCAGTAGATATTCATATCAATTTCATTCATTTCTCCATCACATATTCACTCTCATAGAATTATTTTAAATATCCTACATCATTATGATTGACCAATAAGGTGTTATTTGGTCTATAGAGTTATTATCTAGTGAGATATAATAAACTAGAGGGTCACACACATAAGGTCTATCAATTTTGGTGGATATAGACATAGTATGAGGGTTTTATAAAAAAATAACATACCAAATATCTATAATTAGGGGGAGAACGACCACAACTCAAGGGGCTCATGTAAGACTTGTGAGAATTCTCTCCTTTCTTCTCTTTCTCTCTTGGTGAAGAGGTTTCAAGAGGAGATCCAACCATCTGGAGATTATGTGGATACCGCTAGAGGCTATACACTTTAATAGCTTCAAGAAAATCTTCAAGAAAATCTTGTAAGTATTTTTTATTATACATACTAGATGATAGGATCATCTGTTTTTGGTGCCTTAATGTTTTGAACATCTGAATCGATGTATTCCATTGCATTCAATGTTTTGATAAAAAATTGGAAGGCTAATCAACCTTATAATCCAATATAAGTAAATTATAATGAGATCATAATATAGAGATCACTAGCCTTTAAATATATGCTCTAAATATTCATAATCATGGGTTCTTTAAGCATGACATCAAATTATTTGAAAATAATTAATCCGAAAAATTAGGAAGCCACAAAGATAATGACTCAACCAGTTGATTTGGTTAAATATATAGCTAAATCAATTAATCTATATGTTATTATAGTTAATTAATAAGGATAACTAGTAAGCATTATCAGGACAATCGATTTATTAACTATTAAGATATTTGGACCTAGAGGGCCACAACATAAGATCAATGGATTTCAAGGAACATGATTTCTCTAACTTGACCGTAAAAAATGATTTCTGAAATTTAATTTTAAGGTTGGTGATTTATCTAACTAGATCTACCAAATACACTCCAAAATGGACTTGAAAAACAACAATAATTTGGCCTTAAAATTGCAACAATTTCAACTCTAAACACTTACACATCAATCCTTAGTGAATCTCTAAATGATCTAAAACTCGAAGAATACCACAAATTATAATTTAAAAGGGTCTTCACATCAATCTTGAATTAACTTTCTTTGAGGAAGTTCAGATAGACCCTTTCATATGATAAAAAATGACCTCTTAAACTATGATCTAATGGCTTCCTAATTATATGTCCATTTCTAATATGGTCAAAAAACTTATCACACTAAACACTGAAAAGAAATCAACAAAAAATGTGTTGTGGAATTCATTATTAGAGCTTTAAGGCAATCTAAAAGAAAAGGGCTAGTTGATACCTCATAAAATTAAATTTTGAATAGGTTTTGAATAGAGAAAATAAATTGAGTTCAAATCTGACGAAAAAAATTGATAAAGAAAAAATTGATCACCATCAAGGAAGAAGAGATTTGATCATTGTCAATGAGGAAGATAGATCATAGCCCCTTTCTTGTGAGACCCTTTTCTAGCACAAAAGAGAGAGATAGAGAGAGAGCGAGAGAGAGAGAGAGAGAGAGAGAGAGCTATTGAGCAAGCAATCCCCTTTCTTGTGTATTGCATACAACCTATTCCTCCTCTTGTGCCCACAAAGAAATTGATCAAAGCATATGATTCTTTGAAAGGATAGAAAAATAATAAAAATACAACATAATAATAAAAAAACATCAAAGTGGTATTTTTATCAAGATAAAAATAGATAAAATGAATAGATATTAAATAAAGTTATGATATTAAATAATAATGGTACATAAATATAGAAGACATCATAAATAAATAGAAACTTGAAGCTTATTAATATGAAATTTATATCTATCTATATATATTGATTATATAAAAAGTTATGATAATCTGTCTGTTGTCTTTATGAGAGAACTCAAGAATGTATGAGACAATTATGATGATAATCAAAAAAATCAAAATGGAAAAATAATAATATGCATCTTATTCTTAAAGGTGTCTAGGTTCTAATGTCGATGTGGGTCAACTGCCATGTCTTGATTAATGTAGCCACGATAATGTACCTAGCTCACATAATTTGGCTAAAAAGTAATCACTATTATAAAATTAGATATACAAGTCAATTCAAGTCATAAATATATAAAAAGTTTTAATTCATCAAAATCCATTTTGCCTCTTCAAAAGATGATCAATGGGCATACAACCACCCAAAGGAGAGGAGGAAAGACAATTATGAAGATAGGTGCTCGTCATAACATTATCATGCCACAAATAATTGGGAATATGCATCTCATGAATTAGTATGTGAGTAATGTCAAGTAGCATGTGGTGCCCTCTCTCTGCGACACCATTTTGAGAGGTGTAAGGAAAAGTGCTTTGATGGATGATCTAGTGGTCAACAAAAAAAAATGTTTGAAGTGCATTTGAAACAAACTCAAGGACATTATCTATCCAAAATACTTTGGGAGTATGGAATACTAAATAATGAAGTCTTGAGTAAAGTGGGGGAAAATGTTTTAAGGCTCTAAGTGTGATGATGACATATTCCTAGTTGACTCGAGTATGGTCATCAACAAAAATGATGTTGTAGAGATGGCCAGCACGAGAGGGAACTAGGGATGGTCCCTAAAAAATTGTATAAGTTTAGAAAAATAAGTACGACCAAGTCTACAATGCAAAAAATAGAAGAAGGAAAAGAGGAACTAGAAAAAAAATCAAGGAGCCCCAAGGAAGGAGTATCCAACACAAGCTCATAGATCCCATGTCGATTCTCACGTCCCAAATCAATCTGTCATCCAGTCTTGAGGTCTTTTTAAGACACAATGGAAATAGACAAAAGAGTTCACACAATTAAGGGCACGGGTAATGGCATTCATAAAGAGAAGGTTTATGGGAAAACCAAGAATATATATGACATTATCAAGGGTAAGAAATGAACTAGGTTTGGTCATTCCATACCCTTTTGATAGAGCATGAACAAAGATTGAAAATGAAAACAAGAGGAAAAGAGGTTGTGGGAGTGAGAGAGGAGAGGATGAATGGAAATCTAGTCATATGAGCTAAAGCCCCTAAGTAAATAACCCATGAAAATCTTGAAGCAAATAAAGCATGTTTATGTGAAGTGGAAGCAAGGTTGGTGGTCGATGTAAATTCTTAAAATTGCTTTCATGCTTCAGATTTTGGTCGAGTGAAGATCATTATGGTTGTCTGCCCAATCGGTATCCTAGTTTCTGTAAGTGTCATAGGTGGTGCATCAAGACGTGTTGAGTACTTGAGCCCATTTATGCCCCCCCAAATTCCTTCCAACAGCTCTTAAATGAGTGACTACTCTTGCCAAAATAGATGTTGGGTTGACATATTTGTTTGCCCTTAGAAGGACGGCCACTTCGAGAAGTAGGTGGCTTGGACCCATGGTGGCCCCCCCTGCCCCGACCATGAGTACTAGTCCCAATCAGAACATGAATATTGTAATATCATGAGGAGACCTTGATGCTTGAATGGATGCTAGTACTAACTTGAAGAGTAGAAGAGAAATTTGGCACCTTATCAAGTATTTTTGTGCGAAAATTACTCGACCGCATATTTGAGAAGAAATGGCGGGTCAAAGATTTTAAAGATAAATATTGGCCATAAGATCCTTACAATACCATTCCAATGTCTATAGATCTATCATAGGGGGCTGAAAAAGAGATCACCCTTGCAAAAAATCCTAGAGGCGACCAAAATGTTAGTGAAGGGACTCATCACCTTATTTGCAAGAAAATATGAACTTGAAGATTTCCACCATACATTGATATTAGCCTTGTTGGCGCACAAAGTTTCCACCAAAGTCCACTGAGCGATGACCAGCAAGATGCATGAGAGAGGCCAAGCAATGACTGGAACAATGCTCTACCACATCCATAAGCAAATAGCAAAATATATCTGAGTCCAAGTGTCATAGGTCAGAGTGGTCTGGGGAGGCGAAGAATCTATGACATGATGAACTGAGTGAAGAAAAATGCTAAAAATCTTGTAGCCCATCACGCGTAATTATGCCCATAAAAATGTATGATGGAGGAGTGAGTTGAGCCATGATAGAATGCCTGGCTGTGGACTTTTGCATCCATTGGAAAGGGTATTGGTAACCCCACAAGAGGAACCATTGCTGGAGCGGGAGATGGCAGAGAAGTATTAGATATAGACAACGACATCTAAATATGGCAGTTAGATTGCATGACTGGTAGATAGGTTGTGCAGCATATGGGGTGAGTGGCCTGACGGTGCACGCTAGGAGCTCTTCGTACGGCGACACGCGACAAGCAGGTGGGGCAAATGGTTGGTGTGCGGCGTGCAAGGCAGGCAGGCGGTGGGGGCAATAGGAAGGTGACGCGCGCGAGCAGCATATGTGATAGGTGGGCAAGAAGGCGGCATGCGGATAGGCAGTCAGCGTAGCACAATAATCTTTGCCCAAGAGGAGGGGAGAAATCAGCACTATCTATTTTCAGCAGCGGATCGGCAGCAACGAGTTGGGGGTGGGCGGGGAATCAGGCACCAAGTAAGCCTATCTGGAGGCAGATCGGCAGGCATGAACAAGAGCCTAGCGGTAGAAAACCTGGAAAACTGGGACAAAATTTTTGAACCTGCTCTGATACCATGAGAATAGGAAAAAGGGATTCCATGAAGTTCTAAAGAGGAGAATACATGCCTATTTACAAAAGAGAAGAGGAGACAAATAACACGTTAATAGACTATCTAACATCGTGTAATAAATATAATGTGAAACTCGCATGGTATCAAATATCATTTTTGGCGTTACTTATCATTCGAGTAGATTTTGCCCCAAATGAAAAAAATGAAAAAGTAAGCCTCCTCATGAAGAATCATTCATGTATGCTTAGAAATCCTTGATTTGTCTATTTCAGTCAAGAAGGTCTCTGCACCCAGTTGTTTCACATAATTACTGCAAAGAATTACACCTGTTGTTTTACATCAAGAGTTATCATAATTCTTAGCCTCCGCTTATGAGGCATTGTCAACCATCCCGTTGGATGAAATACACTAAATTCAATACATAGATAGAGGTGTTAGCACAGATGAATATTGGGAATGAGATCAAATTTGGGGGGAGAAAGGGTTTTTGAAGATTGAGAGACAAAGAGACCGATGAATTCAGAGTTACTGGGGTGATAGAGATGAGAAAGAGAGAAAGAACAAGAGATAGAGAGAGAGAACAAAAGATCGAGAGAGAGAGAGAGAGATAAAGAGAGTGAGAGAGAGAGAGAGTTTTAAGACAGTCTAGTCCTCGAAACTGAGGCCCTTGTGCCGTGCTTTTTCCTGGCATGACCCGATAAGATATTTGAATAAAAACGAACAAAATGGATAATAGAAGGAAGATTCAGAAATTCGCTGAAAGTATAAATGGTAAGAAATTGGAAAAATTAATTGACATGAGATGCGTTGAAAAGAGAAAAAATGACATAAAAAGAAAAATGAAATAAGGATAAATAACCTCGACGATGAAAATCACAAATTTTCTAGAGCAAAGAATAAACTGATGAAAATAATTCGAATAAGATGCATGGACCTGAGAAAAATTAAAGAAAATATAAAAATGGGAGAGCAAAATAGTTTAGAATTATAAAATTAGAAAAAGGAACGAAATAAATAAGCAGAAAGATTTCATGCTGAAGAATATATAAAGGCACAGAGATCTACCCTGTACGATAACATGTATAATCCCGTAGAGATCTACCCAATGTGAATATATATATATATATATATTATTTCGTAGTGATCTACCTTGTGCGATTATACATTTTAAACTATCGGTACAGTTCCATGCAAAACTCTTAATGGCATCTTCCACAGACTGTGTGAGAATGAACCAAACATGCCGAAACAAGCCCCACTTTGGGGAGGCGGGGAGCGAGAAATGAGCTGAAAATCCAGAAAGTCTCTCGATGAAATTTGAGATATCTCGGAGTAGCATGAAAATGATATAAACTTCTCATTGGCCTTGAACGGGAGTGTGGTGCAGTTGACGGCAATAATTAAAGAATAAAATCGGTGACTATGAAAGGGAAATGGAGTCCCTGTCCAGGTCATCTCTTTTGAGACACGAAGGGCCTTTCCGAAGAACTTCTGGAGAATGTATTGCACAATAACGTACAACTGTCAACTTTGCGATTTGTAACTGTCAACATTTACAGCTGCACCATCGCAGCAGAATAGAAGGAATAAAGAAATAATCAATCTACTGTACAGTGTTCAATGAATAATGAATGAAATGATCAAATTAGTATCGGGCGGGCACTGCAGAGAATATTGTGCACTCCCCTCGTTTGAGACGCAGGACGCGTCTTCACGGGGAACAAGTCGACGGTACGACTCCCCCCTGTTTGGAGACCTCGACGTTGCGGCAGAAGCTCTTCGCCGGTGTCCCGCTCTTGGCGACGAGGTTTATGTTCTGAAGGGTTATTGCCTGGCAGGGCACTGTGTCGCTGCAGTCGAAGTTAATGGCCACCGCCGTGGCGCTCGTGCCCTTGATGTTTTGGTAGGTCACGCCGCTCAGCGAGACTGCGGATTTCTGCGTCGTCAAGATCAACCATAACCTCCCAGTCAGCGACCGAACATTAGATACGGGCAAGAGAGATATATAGATAGATAGATAGACAGATAGAAAGGGGAAGCTCGTACCTGCTGGCTGCACGGCTTTCGGGAGTCGCAGTATTTCTGGTCGATGATTATTGGGTTCTTCACGTTGTCCATTACGATGTTCCTGAAGACGATGTTTCTGGCGTACCCTTTCCCACCCTGCATTTTTAGACCGGTAAATAAATTAGCCGCCGGAGACAGAATTTCCACAAAGGAGTGACATAGAGAATTGCGAAGACGAAGTCGTGTGAAAAAGCCAATTCTCACCTGCCAGGTCTTGATTCGGACACCGTTGGTGGTCCCCTAAGCGTCGCCGTGTCGACCAACACGTCGGATACTGTGTCTACCGCGCCGTCGGCTCCCAAGCTCCCGATGCTGCCAGTAGCGCGCAACAACGGAAAACGTTAAGCCCAGTCGCGTGCAGAAGAGGAGCAGGAGAAACTAAAGACCACTCATCAAACGTCGAGGGAGGAGAGAATAGTAAACTCGCACATACCTGATACCATGGCCAGGTCCGCAGACGACGCTGGTGACGGTAACGAAGCTGGAGCCCCCGACGATGGAGATGCAGTCGTCGCCCGTCGCTATGACGGAGTCGCTTATCTTCACGTTCGTGCTGCCGGAAACATGGATGCCGTCAGTGTTGGGGCTCTCCTCCGGGGAAGAGACGGTCAACCGGGAGGCGCGTACGCCGGCACAGTTTGAAAAGGTCACGTGCATCTGCTGGCTGTTCCTCAACTGGAGGTCGTCAACGCTTAGGCGATTGCAGGACCGGAAAGTCAACGCCTGCACGTATACAAGCAAGTAAAGTAAGTGCGCGATCTTTCGGGCCAATAGAAGAGAATCCTGGTTGGCTTACCGTGGGCGCACCCTTGCATCTCTGCAGCATAGTCAAGCAGAGAAGAAGAGTGTCAGCAACGGAGAGGAAAATTTGATGCAAAAATTCTAGGGCTTTTTGTTTTCGCCTACCTGCTTGGAGTCCACCTTGCAGGAGAATTTCCACCACACCGGCCCGTTGCCGTCGATGATTCCGCCGCCTTCAACGGTGAGATCGTCCACCTTGTCGAAGAGCATCCAGAACCTGCTGTCAGTTCCCTCCCAGTCTGACATCTTTTCAGAGGCCAGGATCGTTCCCTTAATCTGTCGGATAACGAAGACGATAGGAGGTTTCAAGAAATAATATCGCGACATAACACTGGTGTTTTGGGTTCTCCGACTCACCGATACCGTGACCGTAGACTTGCAGGGACCGGAAAAGACGATGGGCTTGAGTCTGTACGACTTCCCCTCAGGGACGAGCATCGTCACGGGCGCCGATGATGAGCAGACTGTTTTCCATGCTCCCGCGAAGGCCTGCAGGTATGATATAACGTGAGACGGGAGAAAGATGAGTGGCCTATTCGAGCGAGGATATATTCGTAGGAGAGAGCAACACCTTTGTGTCGTCCGACGATCCATCTCCTCCAGCGCCGAAGTCGTTCACGCTCACCACCCCGATCGCGCTTCCTAGAGCTGACCTCTTAGGTTCACCAGCGGTGCCCGGAGACAGTTTTCTCCCGCTCAGGAGAGAGCGAGTAGCATCGGACGACAGAAGGCTGGAGGCCGTTCCCTGATCCGAAGATGAGCCACTTCGAGTCAGCGAGAAGACAACGAGGACTAGAGTGAAAATCTCGTAGCTCATTCGTTGATTGTGTTTTTTTGTTGAGAAGAGAGGAAAAGCTATGAAGATCGACGTTAGACGTTGGTGTGAGGGATTGCGGATACCTCGTCGCCGGTTTTATAGAGAGAGGAAGAGAGAGATAATCATCAGACAAGAACAGTGAGATGGTAGAGACAGGGACGCAAAGATATGCTTACCGTCGCCCGGCCGTTCATCTTACTCTAGATGATCCGTTTGGTCAAACGTGAGAGTACGTGTCGAGTCTACCACCTTTTTAGCACGAATCATATGGCTGTTAACCCTCGGAGTAAAGATCATCAACGGGGCGCGTTGACCGTTTCTACGGATGCAGGAATCAGGGATATCCCGCCAGACAGGACTCCTTTCCCGGATTGATCGAATACCAGCGACCTTGATCTCAAAGATAGTTCAATTCGTCCTTCCATCTCGAGGTGAAAGATTTGGCACGTTTTAAACTTTGGCAGCTGGCTTATGGGACAAAGCTATCATGTGGCGTGTTTTAGCGAGTCATTTGGAAGTTTCCTTGAAGACGGCGCGCCGTCTTAACAGTTATTCTGTTAAGGGAAGGGTAACTCTGTCTCCGAGACTCTTGTCTGATTCTGTGGTGCTGTTCACATTTCCGACAACTTTCCCCCCAAATCAGGCGTCTGAAAACTACGATCACCACGTAAAGATGAATCACCTTCGTCTTCTTTAGGATACTCCATTCATGCATCAGTTCGTCGAACAGTGCAGTTCGACACGTGGAAGACTCCAAGTGATGAACTTATCAAACATAAAGATCATGAGAAAAAATACCCAAGGCAACATCTGAGAAGGCAGCCTAATCCGAGCTGAAATCATCTACAGAAACACAAATTCTAGGGCATCCGAAGGCTTAGAAGAACATCTCCAAGGATAATGATACTTCGTTGGGTTAGACAGATAGGGTATGTGCCACTCCCATGACATGGAGTCGATGTTTCTTTATTTTCCACTGCATAACATATCATCCCAGGCTCGCTTCATTGTTGGCAGAGCGAGGCAAACACAGGTTGACACGTGCCCCTTTTTCCTTTTGATTTTTGTGGTGCTTTCGGCCTATTTGCTTTGGGGGGTGCGTGTCATGATCGCTCGTAAATATTCACACAAGCCCAAGTTCAAGAGCAATATTTGTCCTCGTAAAGACATGGCATACGCGGACGAACCAATGTCATCATCATAAATAATTCACTTCATTTCAAGCGTGTCATCCGCAATTTTTGAGGCATTGAACTAAAGACAACCTGAAATAATTTGCTAAAGGATTCCTTGAAGACAACCTGAAAAAATATGAAAGTCCTGTAGGTCAACAAGAAGTGACATCTCTTTGGGTTCTTTTAGAAATCCAAAATCCTCAAGTAAAAGTCCTTGCTCAAGAGCACCTTCATCCATCTAGTCTTATGTAAGCATTGCATCCATATTGAAAACAAAAATAATACATGAACTAGGGTTATAGCCACCAGGGTCCACATGAAAAAAAGATTGTGATCAAACATAATGCAGTCTTTCATGGAAATCATATGTTGAAAACCTATCTTACAAACTGATAACTCTAAAATGGTAGTTGCATCAATGCATCATATACCATGTTTAGGTGCTAATTAAGTCTCAAATAATGAGAATAACTATTTATTTATGACTAAATATGGTATAATTATAAACATGTCCTAACATGAATCATTATGTGCATTTTGTTTACATGATGGGACTAACCCCACTTGACTTCTATGAAGTCAAGTGATTGAATCCTCAAAATTTTGTGAGTTATATGGATTTAAGGACATAGCTACATAAGTAGCAGACTATGGATGCAAATTATAATAGAAGAGAAAAAGGAAATGAGCTCTCCATCTTTTTATGAGCCAAGTAAACCCTATTTTTTATGAAGTCCAGGGAGGCCATATGGTCTAATTGAGGGTCAAAGGTGTGAAAAAATTTTGAAGGTGGTCAAATTTAGTATATAAATGATTATAGGGATCATCCCATATTTTTGGGGCAAACACTTCACTAATGCAAGTCAAGATAAGTCAAAGAAGGTTCATTTTCTTTACTTTATGGAAGGTCAAGGTCGAAACTTGGTATTGTTTTGTGTTCAAGGTTGATGTAGAGAAAGAGACTTGAGATCATAACATATCTAACATCACCTGACCTATGACTAGCATCAAGAACGGGGTTTGTGTGAGGATTTTGATATTGATTTTATTTATAATATCATCAATGAGTAATGTAAACTTATTTCCCTTTTTAAATTTTTAGATTTTTCTCTTTTTTCAAAAATCATTCATCATTACTCAACTTCCGTATTTCTCACCATTCTTCCATCATCTTATATTTCATCTCCCTCATCTCTCCATTCATCTATTCTCAATCTTATTCTTATCATTTATCAAAAATTTTAATAAATCAGTATCTCTTAATGATTTTGTTCGTGTCATATTGAATTTTTTTCATCCTTTCATATTCTCCAAAATCCCTTCTACCATTCTTTCATGTTTCTACCATTTTCTCCCCAAAAGTACTAATCTCACTACTTAGGATCCTTGAAGATTCGACCCTTACTAAAACCTATATTAAGTGTGGAAAATATGAATATTTTTTCATAAATTGAATCCAATACAAAGACTAAAAATACCTGAAAATTTGGTTCATCACATACCAAGATACATAGAATTCGAAGTTTGCTCATGTTGATACCAAGATATTGGTGGAAATGAAGAAAATGAAAATTCCATCAACTCAAATTTTGAAGGTGTCGATACAATGTATTTATAAAATTATGGGGACATTGGCACTAGTCGAGGCAAGCAAAAGAAAAGGTCTCCTCAATCTAAATGATATTCTTAATTTTTATTTGGCAACGTTAGATGCTTAATAAATCATGTAAAACAGGTGAAGGTTGTGATGCCGGACCGAGGGATGGGCTTGGCCTGACGCTAAGGATACTATGGGGGAACTGGGGAAGAGGTGTGGCCTATGGTGTCTAGATGATGCGGTGATGTCTCGATGTACTCCTCAAGCAGTCAACCTTCCCACACGTCGTCTCGGAGTTCCTGGGATGCGCCGAGTAGGATGGGTCGGGAATCCTCCCGGGCTTGTCGTGGCAGGAGAGAGAGCGACCTCGAGTCGTCGGTGGGAGCTCGACCGTCAACCCGGCGGCCGGATCCACGATCCCAATCCCGTAACCAAAACTCACTCAACCTAACTAGGCCTGAGGGCGGTGGAGACAGATGCGGGAAGCACTGAAAGAAATATTGCACTTCAAAATAAAAAGGGAGGGAATGCGTGCCTAACCTGCGGGGCGCGAGCCCGGTCGGTCGGGGCGAGGGAGGTCGTCGGGCGCGGCAGTGGCGACTGTCATCGAGGCGAGTCGCCAGGATGGCGCGAAAGGACGGTCGGCACTGGTTGGAGGGGAGGGAGATTCGCGCGAGCAGAGCGAGCCGCGGCGAGCTCGACGGAGGGAGGGGCGGCGTCGGGCAGCGGTACCAGGCGATGCGCCGAGCGGCGGTGATTGGGCGCGACGGCGGATGCTGGATGCAGCGGGATGCGGCGGGTGACGATCGAAACGGTGGTGGACTGGGCCCGGCGATGGAGCGGGGCGATCGGGCCGGGCGATCGGACGCGGCGGTGAGGCGGGATGCGGCGGAGCCGGCTGGCCTGCGCGCGGCGGGCTGGGTGGCGCGGCCGGGGCGCGGCGGATCGCGGCGGCTGGCGTGGCGCGGCCGGGCGCGGCGGATCGCGGCGGCCGGCGGTAGGCGGCCGGGCGCGCGACAGCGATTGGGTGCGTCCGGCTCAACGATGGGCTGGGGATCGGACGCGGCAGACGGGCGCGGCTGCGGGAAGCGGAGGGAGCGGGACGCTGCGGCTGCAGCCGGCGTGGCGGCGGTGGCGAGCGAGTGACGGCGAGGGCGGCGGGGCGCGGACGGCGGCGGCGGCGGATGCGGCGGCAGCGATCGCGGCTCGAGCGGCGGCCGAGCAGGGAATGGCGGTTTGGCGCGGCGGCGACGGCGGCGCTTCTGGCGCGGCGGTGGCGGCGCGGCTGGGATCGGCGCGGGCGGCGGCGGCGGCGCAGGGCGGCGGCGGCGGGATCTCGCGGCGGCAACGACGGCGGCTTGGAGCGGCGGCGATGGCGGCGGCGTGGAGCGGATCCGGCTAGGGCAAGGAGTGGCGGCGGAGGCGGCGGCGGCGGCGGCGCACGAACCGAGTGCGGCGGCGGCGGCGGCGGTAGGACTTCTTCCCTAACCTTCCTTGAGCAGCCACTCGAGAGGAAGACTCTTCTTTTTCTCAAATGACGGCCGGGGTTTGTGGGGGTCCCTTCCCCTCTTATAGAGCCCATGGTGGGCCAAGAGAGGAAAGGGCCCACTTGAGGCCCACAACCCACACCCATGCTCATAGAAAAGAAATAAGGTTCACAAAGGGAAAGGGCCTTAGGCTAGGGCCCCGAAACGAAGGGGACCCACCCCCAAGGCCTAAAAGAGAGAGAGGAAGATATGAAAAGGCCCGCTTAAACACGTGCGGGCTACAAAAGTGAGAAATAAAAGGAAAGGGTAGAACGATAAATCCCCGCGCGCGCGATCCTGATGAAGTCTGTGGTGGCAAGATGAAGTCCTCACTTAGTGTAGTGAAAGTCGGCATCCTTCGTCTTCGCCTGTCGAGGGGGCTGGACGCGCGTGGGTGTCGGCTCCTCCGGCGTCGTAGTGTCATGCCTTGGTGGCAACAGGGGTTGTACGCCACCAGGTTGGGTTATCTTTTCTCTTTATTGAGGTCAGTTAGATTGACTAGATAAAATTTCCTAATATATTTTCTCTGTCCTCATATTTCACCGAACTCCTTTTTTTAATTTTTCCCTAGATTAAAATACAAATCTTTGAGAATCTAATTCAAAGAAACATTTCTCTACTTTTTAAATACTTCATCTTCCCTTTTCCCCCCATTTCAACCTCAAATTTGATTCAATTAAAAAAAATTGATCATGGATTTTTAATTTTTGCCCGAAGTCTTTGTAGATTCGATGTAAGTAGTGATTGTTCTTAAATTAATCATCAAGTGAAGTGATATAGATTATTTTGTGAACTTTCATGATATTGTGGTTAACTTAATCTACAATGCAACTCCTTGCCACAAGAAGGGAAAGAACATGAGGTTAATGAATGAGAGAAACGTTCTTGTAAAAGATCACGACATGAAACAAGGTGGAGCTTGTACTTGGGAATCATGATATTACCTGTAGGGTCTACAAGAAGTACCGAAAGCTTTTTTGGGGGGGATTTTGATGAGCATAAAATGAGGTCAACAAAATTTAAAAATTATTCACAAAAAAAAATGCTTAATTCACTACAAACAAGGTAAAGCTCAAGTAAAATGATGATTTGAGATCAATTCCACATAATTTAGGGATCGAAGTAGTCATTTCAAGAAATTGATAACATTTTGGGTAATTGGAAGATGCAACAGATTTGAGACCAAAGTTGTGACAAATAAATATTCCAAAGTAGATAGAAAATTATTTCCAATGGGTTTAAGAACAAGCAAACAAATCTAGAAAGATGGAGAAATCACAGTCAAAGAAAAACAAAAAAATCAAGCCCAAGGAGAGAGAAACAAGCCTTTGAACCTAACTATTCATCTAAAATTATAATTAACCTCTAACCATGCATCATTTTGATGAAATAACTTGTAAAAAAATCTGCATGCAAAAAATTATTGATCTGATTTTTAACAGATTGAGGATTTTCATTATAGAAATTACTCATCAAAGCTCCACATTCAAGTGCCAAGGATCACCAAAAATCAAACAGAATAAAAAAATTGTTTTATTAAAAAATTTGATGAATAATCATCGCAAGTCAAAAATATTGTTTTAGAGGAGATCTCTGCCATGTCGTATCTTTGTATCACCCTTAAGGTGAGGTACAATAGGTAGATAAGGGCCATGTTTGCCATTGTAATTTAGAGAGGAAAGAGACAAGGAGTAAATGGAGCACATAGGGTTTGCCTTACAAGAGCCAATCATTGCCATTTTACATTTGAATATGCCATGTCCCATGATTTTATTTTTAGGATGAGAGGAGAGATGAAAGTCACATGCCCCAAATTGCAATCTTCCAATTAAAATAATAATGGCTTGGACCTTCAAGATTGTTCTATGCTGCATCATCACATATGTTGTTGCCCAAGTCCATAAGATCCATCCATCGCACCATCCAATCTTCATCTGATGGTCTCGACTCATATCATCATTTTAATGTTAATAGTGAATCAGAAAAGGACCTAGACCTACCTCTCTTAATGAAAATTGGCATTTCTACCAAACATTCATTTATGGTTTATTCATATGCCCTTCGAGCACATGACTATTTCTCATCAACTGGGTGGTTGCATGGGTGCCCCCTATGCGCCATGCAAGCACCATGTGTGCTTGATTCACCTCATGGCCACCAATGTACACATTGCACACGGTGCATTGTGCAAGTGCAACATGAGTGTATCTACCCAGTACAGTGGCTGCCACTTGTCTACTGCCATGAGGCACTTGTGCTACATCAACAACCAATTTTGTCAAAAATACATTTCACTAAATAAATTTTCACCAATCTGCTCCATTTTCAGTTTTATTCTTTTCATTTATCATAAAAATAAAAAACTATGAAATCATGAAAAAATACTAATGATTCCCCAGATGACTCATCAATTCGAACTGTACAACACAAACATTATCCTAATTTTTCCTTTTTTATCATTCAATTCATCTAAGCCATGAAACATGGCTTATAATGAAGTATGTTTAGTTTAGGTTGTCTAACCTTGAGAGGGGTAAATGTGCACATTCCACCATTTTAGATATAATTTATGAAAAATTGGCAATGAGTGCTTAAATATCAAAAATGTGAAAACTCTTAAAAAATCGTCATCAATATGAGAAAATTGTCTTTTCACATTTAGTGTTAACAAAGATTCCAAGCATCATTTCATTAGGTATATTGTGAAGAAAATATAGCATATATGGGTTGTGAGAATAGAACACCACTTAGCATAATTTTTCACAAGATGACTTGGAAGAGTAAGTTTTGTTGAGATATGCACAGCATTGGGACTATGGGCTACAAAAGTCAACATTAGGCCTAAGGCAAATGTTAACAGCATTAATCTAGAAGTTTCAATCAATCGAGTCATAAGACATCTTCTGGAGATATATAGAATCTTCTTGTTTGCCTTAATTTCTCTCTCTTAAAATGCCTAACTTATGCTTAGTTCTTTTGGGGACTATTTTCTAGGTCCTTTGACATTCACAAAATTTCAAGGAAGTTTGAAGTTTGTCAATATTTTCTCATGATTGAGGTTACAAAGTGTTGAAGCATAAATTGAAGACCACAATCACAGAATGTTAATCGATGGATGTTTTTGGAGCAAGAAAACACCAACATATCAACCTACATTTTTTCTCTTGCTCTTCCCTAATAATAAAAAAAATCATTGGAGAGACTGAAGTTTGTCGATATATGCACAAAATTGGGACTATGGAGTATCGAAACTAAAAATTTGAGACAATGGAGTAGTGAAGCCAACTAATGGCTAAAGGAAACACAAGGTTTAATCCAACAACATTAATTAACAAAGATTACAGACCCTTTTTAGCAAAAACATGGCTCTTTGTTTGCATCAACATCTGCTTTCATGAAAGGCCAGGATTTTTACAGAGTTCTTTTGGGTAACATTTTGTAGGTTCCTCTAACACCTTTATCCCCCACCCTAGTATCCCATAAAGAGGGGGATGCAAATATATTCATTTGTGTGTTTGCTAACAAATAAACGTGACCATGAACAAAAACGCCCCAATCTAACATGAACACAAGCGAAGAATATGACTTAGTTTGTGACTCAGTGAATGAGTCAACTTAGTTACAAAACAAAAGAGAGGAAGGAAAGTTTAAACGTAACAAAACTGCTCCTTTGAATTAAAAATTAACCATAAGTCCCTAATAGCCTCAAGACCCTCATGTCGTGATTTCTAGCAATAATAGTAATGCCCTATGACTTCCTCTTATTCTCTACTAATTTCTCGGCAATTTTCAACTTAAGGAACCAATTGCATGTTGCTGATGGCATGAGGTGACAACCTTAGAAAACAATCAGCAAGGTGACAATTTAATATGGTCTTTTGTAAAAAAAATTGTAATCAAGTCTATCAAATGATCAACCATGTGATTGAATTAACACATTTTCTCTTAATTTTTGTTCATACAAATGTCATTAAAAATTAATTCTACATTTATATCTTTCAAATATTATGCCATGTATCTTCAATGCATTTTTTCGAGTCTGTTTTAGATTATTAAAGTTTATATTTTTCAGATGTACTTAGGATTAATTATTTTACATTTTATTTTTTAAACATGAATGATGAACAAACACAAACAAACAACACGAGCAACAGACACAAGCACAAAAAGTTTTTCATTTGTTGGTTCATGTCTGAATAGGTTCCTTCGTGTCGACTAACATGTTAGCAGTCCCCTACCTATAAATTATATAAATTTTTCTTTGAGGTATGCAACAAATTGATGAGTTATTTTCTTTGAGAAATATTTTCCTCTCCCACAAACAAATTGACGAGTCTCCCTGAGAAACTTTGTCACTCTCTCTTTTCAAAGTTTTGCCAAAGGATTGGCAAATGGGATTTGCTCCAAACTGACAATTGAGTAACTGAAGAAGAAAGGGAATAATGCAAAGTCTTCCCAATGTTGGCCATCATACACTGAAATAGGGCATTTTGCAGCCCTGAACAATTGCCCACTTTGACAAAGCCCATCACCCCAAGCAGAAAACCCATAATTTGCATTGCCTATACACTAGGAGGAAAATGCCCAGGTTCCATCATAGTACTTCTCACTGCTTTGATATCTCTCACATGACCCCTCAGCTCATAATCATCATGCCAATCCTTTGGGGCAAGGCTAGGATGATTAAGTGTTGCCTCAAATCAATTTCATGACTGGACATGGGATGAGGCATGCCATATTTATAGATACGATTAGAAAGTTAGATTTAAAGACATTTAGAACATACCACACTGACAAACTGTGGAGAAAATTCAAATAAATTATGATAGAGTTGTCACAAAAGATAGTTATGTAGGATTTACTTTGGCTTTGATCCCAGTTTCATAGTTAACACAACACGGGATTTTATTGGATTTATACGAATCAACAAGGACATATTGACAAACACAAGCATATTCGGTATCTTTGTTTTTATGCATAAACCATCTATTAAATTCGCCTGTATTTAAAAATACTATGATACAAGATTAGATCAGGACAAGAAGATGCATTTGCAGAAATACAAATGGAAATGTGGCATTCAGTTTTATGCCAGAGTTAAGCCTTTAATGCAGGGGATTGCAGGAGATTAGTCAACATAATAAACTAGTGACTTCAACATTGCAGACACAAATCACAGATATCAACAAAATAGAACAATGGCTTCAATATACTGAAAAAACAATTCCAGAGTAAGATAAATTTAATGGGTACAGTATTTGAACAAATTAATGAGAATTCACTTGTGTATTTTCTCTTTCTCTCTCTACAGCCTTTTCCTCCCAGATCACCCTTTTTCCAAGAGAAGCCATGAACTTGTACATAAAGCTTCTCTTTCAGACATATCTGACCTCTAATGCCATTTTGAGGACCAGAGTGGAGACAATGACATAATAAAAGCAGGCACTTCATTAACATCTAGCCATACAGAGAATTTGACTCATTATTACTCAAGGGAAATCTCCAAAATGAACCCTTCAAGATTACTGATCACTGCTTTAGTCCCAGGTACTTCCATTGCCTTCAATCCTTGATTAGTAGCTTCAGTAAACACCATCTCATCCATGCTGCAGAAATTAAATAAAAGCTCTCCTGACTTTAATAGTATAACTCATAGATAACCCATTATTCAGTGATCATCCTCAGTTTTCACAAAGATAGATAGAGAAAATGAGAGAGAGATGGAGAGAGGATAGATGCTCATCTCATTTGATTTTGGAAAATGAAGTGGAGTTCAAAAGACAATCCAAATTATAGTTGGTAACTTGGATTAATCAGAGTTTATGACACTGATAAGAAGGACAACAAAGAATCGTGATAATAGTTAACCTAACTATCGTGAATAAAAATTTACCCACATTTTAACTCGGGACATATATGCCAGGATGAATCTGCAGTTTGGTTTACTTCTTCTGAGGAGCATCTTCACTGTTGAGAAAAGTGGAGGAATATTGGACTGCTGAAAGCTTATACTTTCTGTCAAGGAGAATTTTAGGGCTGATTTTTCATCACAAACACCAGATATAGAAGGGTGGGGAGAGAAAAATGGGCGAGGAAATAGCGAAGGGGGAGGGAGAAGAATTTGGGGCGAGAGAGAGAGAGAGAGAGTGATATATGCATTGCGAGGGGAGGGAAAGATCGTCAGAGAAGACAAGATTTTAAAAGAAGGATATAAATGTCTGCTCCAAGAACAAAATCAAAACCAGCTGGGTATTTTTCAAGGGACCCTAACTGTATGCTCTGGGTCTCCCCACTCCAGCTTCTCAGCATTTAATACTGTCAAAAAAAAGGTTAAGGATAAGAAATCCACCACTACTGTTTCCCAAGTTCTCCCTAAACTGTTCTCACCAGCCATAGTTGGAGGAACTGAGGATGACACCTGCAACTCGATATTTTTTTTTAAGATCTGAAAATCAATAAAAAAAATCGAAACAGATTCATCAGTTCTGTCACTCTACATGCTTTTACATGTAAACTCTATCATTATTCCATGATTTTGTATTCTATCCCAAACCAATGCATAAAATAGTTCGAACATTGTTGACCTTTTAGTACATTTTTTCCTGAAGACCCAGTGTACTACAAGTGTATTTAAAAGGGACTGCAAAACCTACAATAGGCCTCACATGGGCCCCTCATCAAGGGGAAGGCCCATGACATAGCCTGCACCAGGGATATCATTTTTCTAACGAGCTCTGGGATATTGTGTGAACCAGATCACTGCTGGGCATACAGCTTGTGGCCTGTGACATGGCCCTGGGGCCTGACCAGGCTCTAAGAGAAGCTGCTATACTAGTGGCACCCAGCATGGGTCCATTAGGGATGCCCCTAAAGTGCCCTGATGAACCTTTGCACAAGGGGAGATGACTAACAGGCTTCAAGCATTGGGGGAAGATGCGATGGTGCTTCAGCAGCAACCTAGGTTCAGCTGGCAATGACAAAAATGTCGTCCTCCCCATGTTTCAGCCTGCCTCTTACCTATCTTCCAGAGGGTTGTCATTCGAATGGCTCTTTGCTTGATTCTTCATTCCTCTTCTGTTTTCTCTCTTCTTATGTGCCAGCAGGTATGGCCGATCCTGATTGGATCAACAATCTGATAGGGATAGAGGTAGGTCCAATCTCCAGAAAAGAGCAATTGTGTGCTAGGATTTCCAGATCACAAGATCAGTGATCCTGCTCGAGATTCCCAGTCAAAGACAGTCAGCAGAGAGAGAGTGATGGTCAACATTTTAATGACTTAATTTCCCAACTGCTAAAGTAATGTAGAGGATAAATGATATGACAAACCTTATGGGATGTAAGTAAGGGGGTAGAGGGCTAAATAGTTCACAGCTTAAAATATCGATCTTGTCACCTAATTGGTAGGAATCACATTCATGAGAGAGAGAGAGAGAGAGAGAGAGGAAAAAAGGGAGGGAAAGATAAGGGGAAAGAGAAAGAAAGGGAGGAGGGATAGAGAGAGAGAGAGAATATTTTAATAATTTAATTTCTGTCGATGTGACAAATGGAGTGGGATGTATGAGAGGGAGATGTTTTGGCAGGAGATAATTGATTTGTCATCAATAATTTGGAGAGAGAAGAAATTTGGTGATCCAGATCAAGGATTGCAATCCAATCCTCAATCCAGATTGGGGACGCCAATATAAATGAATTGCGATTGAGATTGGATTGATCAGATCCCTGGCTCACAATCTGACAGTCCAATCTTCCCATGCCTGTGTGGCATATCAAGCAGAATTTCGAGTTTGAATTTGCTCAAGTCGGCTCAGTGATTTTGCTTTCTTTCAAAATTGATTTGGGCTCATCAGTTTGTTCCAGAGCCACTAAATGGAGAGTGAAGTAGCAATAATGTGATGCAAGGGGCAAACGAGCAAGTCCAAACAGACAGATCTGGCAGTTGATAAGGTTTATCAGAACCTCTGTCACCTCCTTACACTGGAGGAGGCTCTCATCTGCGTGGTAGAGGAAAGCTCTACTCTCAAGTGCCTTCTCACCAAAGGCAATAAGTTTCCAATTACCCTGGCTCTTGGAGGTGCCACACCACCACAAGTACCACTTATACTACTGTCTCTCGATGAGGAAGCATCGTTTACCATTTTCCAGGCATAGTGGTGCTACATGCCCAGCGGGCAACCTTATTTTGTTTAAGCCCATTGAGGGGGAGCGCAAACAAACAATTAACTTTAGGAGAACATGTATGAGTGGGTTTACATGGGTCCTACTTCCACTCTTTTTGGAGGATGATCCTACATGGTTTAGGGCAAAAAAATTTTGGGAAGCAGTGGATGGGCCCCATATCTCGCTTATGGTGCATTTGGTGATGGGACTCCCAGAGCCTAAAACATTCGGAACAAGACTGCCAATGTCTTCATAAGTTGCAGAGCTACTCTCAAATCCATTGTTGATAATCTCCAAAGGAAACTTCTCTCAGATGAAGAAGATTTTAGTGTCATCCGGGGTAGCAGCATTCCACTGCACTGCTAAGGGCTTCGTTTCAATGGATCAGTTTTGTCAATGGAAGATTACCTCCCACAACAATTGGATAAAGAGGCTACACACTTTGCGATCCCTGGAGATCTAATGGACAGACGTGAAGATGGTGATCAGTGTCGAAACATTGACAGTGATACTCCACTGGGAACCCACCCTTAACCAATGAAGAATGTCCTTGAAATTGCTGTGGTTCAAAAAACCTTGATGATATCTGACATTAACAGATAGTCCCAAGGCTGTCCACCACAAACTTCAATGATAATTGAAGCATGTAATCAAGCAGAGTTATCACCAGTGCTACCGCTGTTCTTAATTATGTAGCACATGTGCAGCCACTGGCCCATGCACCTCATCATCTTCTTGACTTTCATTTATTTAACACATGAGCGATCAGCAGAATCGTTTTTACCGATAGCAAAGTTTCTCCAATTCACTATTTTGCATTTGTCTGTGATGTTGCAGAACTGGGTTAGGTAAAATTTAAGAAGGGAAATCATTTGTCTTCCCTGAAACTCATCTAGAATTATCGTTAAAAGAAACAGCACATCTTAAACCAAAACATTCATTAAATAATATCAACCAGGAAGACTTGCCTCAAGAACTTCGTCATTGTGGTCAGTTAATACAACCTCGCTGCAGAATTTGCTGCAAAGTATTCCAGTGATACCTGAAACCCAAAATTAAATAACACTAATATAACACGAATAGAGGTAATCAGAAATTGCTAAACTTCAAACAACTTAGACAGACCAACGCCAGATCCAAGTTCAATCACTGAGCACCCATTCAGGATATCTTCATTCTGGCATAAATAGTTATTCATGAGGATAGCTCCTGGCCATACCAACTGCCCAGTGAGATCATAATCCGCTGCCAAGAACCCAATAAAAAAATGGATGAAAGATCACCTTGATTAAACAAAAGACCAATATTTCTCCTAAAAGGCGAGCATGAAATATGGTCACACAGGGCGTATACTTTCGATCCTAGAACATGAAGACTGACATTAAATGAAGGCAATCTACTTTTTTTACCAAATGAAATGATTAAATAGAAAAAAGGAAAAGAGATGAAGAATAGGAGGAGAGTGAAAATACTTACTAGAGGCAGAATGCAGACAGAGCAGCTCAAATACGTGAGACCCGAACATGAATGAGGTGACCTGATAGCTGAGTAACATAAATCCACAAAATTTATCAAAAACCCATGAACGTTATCTGGTAAAGAATGACTAATTACTCTCGATTCACGAAGAAAAACTCTCCCACGCAAACCACATCCTCTTCTTCTTCTTCTTCTTGCGTTTGAGTTTTCATCTTCTCCTCCATTCCGGCGTCACTTGTTAGAAAGACTTGAAATGCAAATTATAATTCCAGGTTCGTGGTATCGCATCCTCTGTTTTTTAAAATTCGGGTATGCTATACCGGTAAATGCATCCATTGTGAAGCATGAAGACCTGATAATACCGCATATTCTTTTTTTCACAAATTCGTTGGAGAGTAGATATATAGATATGTCCTAGGTCAGAATGAAAGCAGGAAACTTTGAATTTTAAGTACGTAGAAAATTCTGCATTTGTCATGTCCATACTGGTGTGTAAGATATTTCTAATGATAGTTTTAAAATATCGAGATTTGTAGATTGAGTCAAGGAGCTAAACACATGTTTCATTATGCTTGTAATTTAAGGATCAGAATACTATACTCAAGGAGACCCAACCTAAAAATTGCCAAAACACTAGATGTTGTCGTAGAATGTGATGAGGATAAGGGCTGATAATGCTTAAATGATGGCATTACGTACACATTGCTGGGAGTTGAGGCTCAACTAGCTCTCCAAAGTTTTGATCAAAACATCGAACGCAACGGAAGACGTTAAATCAAATATTTAACAGAGTTAAAGTACCAAGAATAGATAATCCAATCATCTAATCTAGATGATCATATCATCTAATATAGAATAAAATTCATACTTACCGGGATCATTTAGAGTTCCTCAAGTCATTCAAGTATTCGGCCCTAACAGTATCCACATGATTGCTAGAAGATTGGATCTCTCCAAAACACTTATTACCATGAGAGAGAGAAGAGAGATGAGATTTTTCCACTAGGCTCACATGAGCACCCTTATTATGGTTGTTCTTTCCCTATTTATAGACTTTAGGAATGTGAACTTTAAACAAAAACCTTTATATTTATGTCTATATCTACCAATGATCATTGACTTCAGGTGTGTGACCCTCTAGGTCTAAATATCTCGTCAATTAGTGACTCCATCGACCCAATAATACTTATTGGTCTTCCTTATCAAATAATTATATCAATATATAGATTAATTGAATAAGGATCAATTTAACCCCAATCGATAAGTTGAGTTACCAGTCTAGTGGGTGCCAAGCAACACCATGTGCTCTAGGAGTTATGAAGTATATCAAAACTCGTTCATGAAACCTTGCTGTCATCAGCTCTATATATGTATAATCCTTCACCCGTATGACACTCATAAATAACTTAGGTTATGGTTTACTGTCAAACCCTAATCAATCACTCAATTTAGTATTGATATGAGCAACAAATCATCAAGAAACAACTTTTCTAATATTTCAACTACCTGACCCAGTGATTTAACCACATTTCATTCCTTGAGTTGATCTCCTCTCATACCAAGGGCCGATGATTTTATCTTGACTACTCAATCACCTTCGAGGACTTCGTGTCCTATCTAATCTACGACATCTTAGAGATCTCATCGTTAGGAATTCGTAAGTCATAGTCAAAACATGATCATCCATCTACAAGATGTCTTTAGTATCTCAAGTTAAAGAATCACATACACAATTGTGACATGAGTCAACCTAATTAACAGTTAGTTATACTATCATGTAAGGATTGTATAAATCAATTCAATAAAAAATTTCTCCAAAGAGCACGCACTATGTATCCATGGTGTCTCAACACCGATAGTCGCAATATTGGCCATACTCATCATATAAGTTGGATCAGATAACACTATTCTTTCCTAATCATTCGATGTCCTTCTCAAATATCTATGAATATGGATATTTAGAGACGAGTTATCATTATATTATGATCTAATTGTAATTCACTTGGTCATTACATATGCTCATGGACTTCACTACAAACATCACACAAGAATGACAATAAATAAAAGTTCATTTCAATGATATAAACGAAAGATGAAAGTATGAAGACCGGATCCTTGATAGAGCGTCCAAGTTATGTCGCGTCATCGTGTGAAGAGTAATTGTCATGTAATGGTTACTGTTTGATTTCCATTGAATGCTTGAAATGATGTCACACGTCCATAAGAGTCCATTAGGCGCATTCAATCTGGATCATTATTACTCCCAAATGAACATCTAGGATTGATCGACACTTAATAAAGCGAATCATCATCCCATTCAAAACACACTGCGTAGCCCCTTCACTGCAGTGGAATTACAAGACTAAGATTCAATTATTTTCTGTTGTGCCGATCAGATGCTTTTGAGCACGCCATATCACTTGCATAAAAGAAAATACAAATATAGTCCCACATTGGAAAAATCAGAGTGATGCGATGGGTATATGATGTGTGTGATCTCAGATGATTAGCTCATGCCCCAAACGGGGTGAACCACTAATGACGTGCGCTTGTGCTGCATGTCGTGCACACACGTCGCCACGTATCAACACGTAAGCGCTCCCCACGTCATCTTCCATGTCAACGCGTATATAAAAATTGATTTTTTAATGTTTTAAATATATATAAATAAATTTAAAATAAATCCAGAAAAATTCTAGAAAAATCTTTAAAAATTAGAAAATTCATAACTTTTAAAATACAATTCCTTTCTAGTCCAAATTTTTTTTTGTTTGATCAGAAATTTAAATAACCATTATTTATTAAATAAAGTCAAATTTAATAAATAATAAGAGAAAAAATTTAATATAAAAAATATACTTATTTCCTTTGAAAAATAAAACTTGAAAAATAAATGAGTGTATATAAAAAAATATTTTCTCTTATTATATGAAATTAAAACTTAATTATAATCTCAAATATAAAATGAAAATAATCTAATCTCAAATATCTATTTTTAATTATGTATGATCATCCCTAAAAATAGTGCATTTTGATATCATAACTTAAAGTTGCATAGAATGATAGATATGCACTCAAAGTATGATAACATACATAAGAATAGAATGTTTATGCCTTAATTTATATTAATAATCATGTGATTACTAGTATAAATTACATGTTATCAAAGCTCAAGATATTCTTTTGTGGGGAAATGGCACTGATTGCTTACACTCATTTCCTCCTACGATTAGATTTAATGAGTCCATCAACCTCAAGTATATGTTTCCTTTGTTAGGCAGGCCTGAGATTGCCCCGGTCCTCAAGTACTAAAGACCCTCACCTCCCCAAGAGTCTTAGAGGAATATTATCTTGTAAGTTCTCGGTAGCTGAAAAATTATGAAGCTCCTTTAAAAAAGAAGAAGGAGCAAGGATAAAAGAGCGGGGGTAGAAAAAATAGTTTGCAAAATTCCAAGTTCAAAGTGCAAGTGGCAATAAAAAAAATCTTAATTTCGAAGCCCCAATTTTAAAGCTTTAGAGTCCAAATAAAGACCTCAAGGGTAAGTTTTGTAATTCCATGCATTGTAATCAAGGGTCTAGGCATTTTTATTAAACTCATTATCTACCTACCCCAGTCCTTATGACGCGGACCAAGGCTTTGCATACCTTTTAGATAGAAAAGGGAGGATGAGGGGCATGGGTATTTGAAGGGCATTAGGGAATCTCAGGTTTAAACCCTTCTAAGGGCACATGGTTAAGTAATGAGAATCTACCCCCACATCGTGGCAGTTATTAGGTGCTTAGGAGTAACATAAATCAAGGCCTTCTCCCCACCCACTTGAAGTGTAAGTTACTGGAGTGAAGAATGGCAGAGATATCTTTACTACCTAGTTAGGCTTAATCTTTTTCTTTATCTAATCATTGATAGGGGCTAGCAATCCTTAAGTTGGGGAGTGTGATAAAAGCTTTAAAAGTAAGTATAAACACTCAAATTTTTTTTTTAATTTTAATTTCTACCACATGGTTGAGTATGCCAATGTACACATCATCTCATGATTTCATATTTTATACAAGATAAGTATGTTAAAGTAGAATCCCTTTTCTTGAATTTTAGTTTCTTTATTCAGGAACTTAAAAACAAGAAAGCAAGAAAAGGAGGCTCTTTGAGAGATAAAGCATTACTCTTTGAAAGCAAGATTCTCGAAAAGGAATTATGCTCAAGGGCTTAAATGGATTGTTCAAAGCCAGTTGTTAGGACTTAGGAGCCCAACTGACGAAGCAGTCAGAGGAAAGCAAAGCAAAAAGGAAAAAAAAACATCTTTTTGAGGGGGCTCCTTCGCCTTCTTCAGCCTCGACCACTCTCTCTCTCTCTTATGTTTATGTTTTTCACAATTTTGTTCTTCGACATTCTTCTCCTTCCCCAACTCACTTCCCCTCTCTTTCCCTCTCATTTTTTTGCGAACTCTCATCTTCTCTCTCGTGCTCCCTCTTCCTCGCACTCCATCTGTTCATCTCCAAAGCCCTTTAACTCTCTCGCTCTCTCACTTTCTCCCTCTTAATCCTGTTCTCTTCCCCAATTTTTTTCTAGACATCGAGCTCTCTCTCTCTCTCTCTCTCTCTCTCTCTCTCTCCTCCTTTCTCTTAAAGGGACGATATGGATCAATCATGGAGAAAGATCCAAATGGATCAATCTTTTTATTTTATACCTCTTAGGGAGCACATGATTAACTTAGAAACCCTATTAGTGAGAAGAAGAGAATTATGATATTACCATCTTGGTCCCATATTCACTCACACTCTCCCTCAAGTTGGAGCATAGAGATCAAACAAGCCTAGTTTGCGAGAAATGGAGTACTATGAAGTCTTGCTCAACCTGGTGTTAAGAACGTTGGCAAGTTGATCGGATGAGCTAATGTAAGGAGTAGAGATGAGCTTTTCATGAACTCGATGATAAATGGCATGGTTGTTAATCTCAATGTGTTTGGTGCACTCATGGAAGGTTGGGTTGTTCACATGGAAAATAGTTGCTTGGTTATCACAATACATTGGCATGGCACGTCGTACTAGAAAATTGAACTCTTGAAGTAATGAACATACCCAAAGCATCTTAAAGGAAGTATGCCGCATGTCATGATATTTGACGTCGATGTTGGAAAGAGAAACAACGTTGCTTTTGACTATGCTATTTGAAAAGATTCTTGCTAACAAAGGTGCAATAATCAGAGGTGGATTTTCGATCACCTCAACCACTCACATAGTTCAAATCAAAATAGCTAGAAATGAGAAGATGATCATGTCACTAATAAAGGAGTCCATGTCTAGAAGCATGCTTGAGATATGCAGGTATGCAAAGAGCAACATGCTAGTGGATCTCTTGGGGCGCATGCATGAACTAGCTATGAAGGCCCACAGTGTAGGTGATATCTAGATGTGTGATGGCCAAATGGACAAGACTCTAAATGACCAATGATAAATGGGAAATCTGTTAGTAGAGGAGAAGTGGTGTCCCAAAAGTTAGGCTGACAATCAATAGAAGATGATTGGGGTTTGCATCCAAGAAAGTCATTCTTTGAATGTTAAGGGCACATTTTTGTTGTATAAGAACTGACAAAACGAATTCGCTCAATGGTTGAATGCATACGAATTCATGTAAAAAAAAACCAAACGCACCAATTTTAAGATTTAATCACAAATTTACTATAAAATGATGAATAAGGGTCAAATCCATGGAAATTTAGGGGAAGTTTTTAGATGTGCTTGAAATTGATCAAATTGGATGATAAATTGACTTTAAAAATTAGCGAATTTAGTATTTTTTGGAAAGAAGACTCCAATAAAAATCCACAGAGTAAAAATTCTTTCATTTTGGATCAGTATTCATGAAGAAATCAAGGTAGAAAAATTGATCACGAAGAGAGAGTAAATACTGAAAATTCATAACATTCAACTAATCTACTATTCAAAATTGAAATCTAATGGTATAAGAAAAAATATAGGGAAGAAAATACATAATATTACCCAAAATCATGCTTGAAATGTTTCAATTCATTGCTTGATCAAGGCTTTTCATTCTTCATTTCAAAAACCAAAAATCAAGAGTTCAAACGACAAATTCTTTGTATTCTCTCAATGAAATCTTGATTTTCAACATCCCTTGGACATGGAACTGAGTCTAAAAGAAGAAGAAAATAAGAGACTCAAGGATTGAGATGTCCAAACAGATTGATTAATTTAAACACCCAAGAATGTTTTACACCGTCGAAGAGAAGGGGTGTAAATAGATGAAAATTAGATGTGACTATTCAATCTGGTGATTGATCCCTGATTAACGACCCAGATGAAAGGCTTGGAGTCAAATCATCATCATCTTTAAGTCATAGCTGTCAGATCTTCATCACAGCATCTAGATTTCACCACGTTATCGCGAGTACATGAATCATCGTGTAACTGCCACCGTTTGGTCTTCATCGGACACTTTGGATGTGTACATGTGTCCACAAGAGTCCATCGGGCATGATTAATCTTAGCTGTTATGGCTTCTTAGATGAATGACTGAGATCACACACTTTAAATAAAATGATTCAGCGATGAATCGTTATGTGCCATGTACCCTTCTGACTTAAGTGAAGATCAATGGTGCTGATTAAGTCCACGAATCAAATGCCTCACATCATGCCACATCACCTACAAGAAAATAGATAAAACGATAGTCCCACATGGTGAAAATAATGGCGCATATTGCATATAAATATAGGAGCGCATTAGCAGTTTAGCTTAAATACTTAAAAATGATGCTTAACTATTTAATTAATGCACACACATGTACATACGCATACGCCACGTGGTGCGTGCATACACTGCCATGCAAGCAGGCAGCCACATCATCCGCCATGTCAAAATAATAAATAATGATTTTTTATTGTTCTAAATATAGATAAATTCAAAATTAATCCAAAAAATTTCAAAAAAGTTGGAAAAATTTCATAAAAATCCCTAAAATTAGAAATGTCTGAACTTTCAAACTATAACTCCGTTTTAATCTAATTTTTTATTTGAAATTCAATAATCTATCATTCTAAAAAGTAAAATTGAATAAATAAAAAGATAATGAAATTTTGATCTAAAAAATACACTCATTTCAAAATTATTTTCAAAATTATCTGATTATAAAACTAAACAAATAAATTAGCTTATTCAAAATTATTTTCTTTTATTATTTGACATGAAAATTTAATTATAATCTCAAATATAAAATAGGAATAATCTAATCTCAAATATCTCTCTTTAATTATTTATGATTATCCCTAAAAATAGTTCATTTTGAGATTATAACTTTATCTTTCATAGAATGATAGATAGGCACTCAAGTTACAATAACATGCACAAGAATGGAATATTTTATGCTTTTATATGTATTAAATAATCAGATAATTACTAGTGTACATTGTATGTTATTAGACCCCTAAACTTGAGAAATTGCTAATCCCTTAGCAATTTACTATGGAATCTCCCTAGAAAGTCATTTCATCCTATGATCCTACAACTAACGTGTATAAATATATGATTTTGTTTTCTCATAGTGTGGACCATAGTGATCTAGATTCTATCACTAGGTTGACTTCTTTAGTACATATTAAGGTAGTGCTCATCGGGTAATGCTTAAATTTTATCACCAATTATGATCGACGTGAGTGATAGCATGCATATTTAACTTAAATTCTTATCTTATTTAACTAATATTCACGCTTATTTTATGTAATTATGATGCATGTTATCATAGTTTTATGAATTTTCTCCATTGGTATGCCATTTTACTAAAGTCCATATTTATGCATTATTTAGGGTTAATTATGTTTTATTGATGTTTGATCTTTTACAAGGCTAAATAATTTGAAATTAACCACTTTTCTGAAGCTATTTTGACTTTAGTTAATAATTAAAATAATCAATTTCAAGATGAGAGTGATGGGATGATATAAAGTAGAATTTTTAATAGATTATTTAAGATTATTTTGAATTCACCCTATTTTCTTCTTAAAATTTATATTTTTGGTGGCATGATATTAAAGATGAAGAAATTTGTGATCCAATGGAGAAAATTTGAGTCAAAAAGGAGTTATAAAAAGAAAGATACGAATTTCTGAATTTTATGGAATTTTCTAGATTTTATTTTGATTTTTCAAGAATTTTCTGGATTTAATTTCTTTAATAAGGGATGAAAATCGTGGGGAGATTTTGATATCGTAGCCCACTTAAATCGCACAATCTTAGATATTGAATCATCCTTCAGCAAATCAGACGATCCGCGATTTTCGGGAAGAAATTTCCTATAAAAACGATGTTTTTCCTTTGTAAACTCAACTCTTGATTGAATTGTGAAAAAATTAAGCAATTTTTAAGGAAGATCTTGAGTTCTTCCTAATTCTCTTGCGTCCTAGACCTAATTTTGCACCCATCAATGCAAGTTAATCATGAATTCATTACAAGAATTGATCGAAATCTCCCCTTGAACGCCAAACGCACGATGAAGAAGAAATAAAAGAAATACTCTTCAATCAACGTGAATTGATGCCAAATCTTCACATCAATTGAGTTAGTAGTGTGATTTGATCCTATCCCTTGTAAGAATTGTAGTTTCGATTAGATTTAGATAGTCAATTTCATTTTAGAAATCGAATTGTTCTTCGTTTCGCCCAAATTTGGGTGTGGATTTTTGCTGATTTTGAAACATGGATTTCTCCCTGATCTTAAGTCTAAATCGTTGGATTTTAGTTTCTTTGGATTCCATGTTTCATCAGTTTTCCGTGGATAGAGAAATAGTAAAATTTTATCACCTTTTGACCCTTCAATTTAATGTTTGACCATCAACTATTGATTTTCAATCCGAATTTGGGCGTTGACTTGCGGGGGCAATTACTCTTAAAAAATAAGGTGAAATTGGACATTTTTGGTCTTTTTCAAATCCTGTGGTTGTTAGCTTTCTATTAATATGTGAATTTCTACATTTGAATATCATTTGGTCAGTCAATTTGATGGTTTAAACCAAAAGGTTCATTTCAGGATTTTTTTGATTTTTGATCTTCAAATAAACCATAATAAATTCAATTCTTCTTTAAAAATCACGAATTCCATATAAAAATTTTCCATTTTTTTTCGAGTTTCTGAATATATAATTTTCGTAATATTTTACCCTCACTTGGTCAGTGAATTTGATGATTTAAACCAAAGTGTTCATTTTGAAATTTTTCTTATTTTTGATTTTCAATAAATCCTAATAAATCTAATTCTTCTTGAAAAATCAAGAATTATATATCATAATTTTCTAATTTCTCTCTAGTTTCTTAATATATAATTTTCGTAATATTTTCTCACCTTTTTCTTCTCTAATTTTATAGTAAGTCATTATCTGGTCAAAATCAATGCTTTGACCTTCACTTTTGACTTTTCTTTGTCAAATAATTTTCTAAAGTCTTAAAATATCTTTTCTCATATATTTATATCATTTATATTAATTATATATCACTTTTATTTCTTAATATACCCAATTAAACCTAGGTTTGACCAAGTCAACCGTTCGATCAAAGTCAACCGTGTTCTCTGTGGATCGACCGATCTTTAACACTATACTTGATTTCATATATTTGTTATTCTGAATTCGGAATTATAAATTTGTTTGACCGAAGTTTGTGTGTTTTCAACGACCGCATAAACTTTCTTCGACAGTGAGCATATCTAGGGCTTTATGCTATGGAGATAAAAAGATTTGCACACTCTCATGAGCGAATATAATTCCTTACCCTCTCTTTAGGTTTATCACTCCTTCACTCATATGGAGGCTACTTAGTGCATTATAACTCCTCTCAACTCGTCTTCCTCCTATCATAGTGCATTTACAAAGGGATTTCCTCTCTTTGGGATGTAATATTATGAAGTGGGTAAAATAAGAAAAAGACAACTACAACTAAAGGAACGATGTGGTTAAAAGCAAAAATGCAAGTAAAAAAAATGGATACTAAAAAAAGATGGATACCACTTATGATAATTATGCTCCCAAATGATGTGGATGATGATGGATGACATGCATAGATGGAAGTGGTAGAGTTGGGATGGAAGAAGAGAAGGCATTCCCCTTAATTTATTCTACTTCTTTCACTTTCTTTTGTTTCTCTCCTTTTTCTTTCTTTTTCTCCTTTCTTTTTCCTTTTGTCCTCTTTTTAAAAGAAGATTTCCTATGTACATGTATCAAGATTATAAAAAAATAAAAAAATAAAAGGATATCCGTGGAATGAGGATATGAAGGAGTCTTTTGTTTTTAAAGAGATCATGAAGAAATGTGAAGCGAAAGTATGAAGGGATGTGTACATTTGAAGGGAATGTGAAAGAGATGAGATAGATGTGTGAAGTCATTTCGGAGTGTGATTATTATGAGTGAAGCTGAAACTGGTGTGAACTAATTAATTTGTAAAGATAGAAGTAGAATGAAATGCATAAGGGACAAAGATAGATAAATAAAAATTTATGGCTCATTGCACTCTTTTAAGGGAAATTTTAGAAGCGAAGAATTCTCACACTAAGTAGGTTCGACTGACGTAAGGTAAGGGATATAAATTTTCTAAAACTTTCTCCCACAAATCTCTCCATTTAAATCCCATAGCACTTCAGCCTTTTGATTACTCATTTTTCCTTTGTGCCTATTAGGTACCTAACCCAAAGGAAGTAAACCACTAAAAATAATCTCATAGTTTATCTACATCTCTTGACTTTAATACTCAAAAGTGTAATCAAATAGGCTATAAGGCCCTCACTTCTATATCTTTAGTTGATAGGATCTCAAGTAAAACGAATTTTTAATGTAGGGTAGACTGGTAAAAATTTAACAAGAGTTTTAAAATAATTAAAATATTCAAAAATTTTAAATTTTTTTTGAGTTTTTCTCATGTCCTCGCCCCTAACTTAGTACCTTCATTGCCCTCAGTGAAATCATCATGCTCATGAAAAGATGGCAAGAATTTCATGCATGGCATCAAAAAGATAACAAATGTGTTGAGAAGAAAAGGGTTTAGAAAAACTCATTTAGGCGTGTTCATGCTTGTCCAGAGGATTTTTCTTGCTTGCGTCCCTCTATATAATGTAGTCCCTTCTTTGATGACTGAGAAAATAACAACAAAAACACAGAAATAAAAAAAGAAAAAGTAAAGATAATCTTGAGGTACCTCCCAAGAAGCAATAAGTTCAACGTCTTCAGCCATACGAAACTTAATAGAGCTCACGATGATTGATGGGGCAAGGGCGATATCGATGTTACATCCTCCAGTGCCTCGAAAATATGTAGATTCACCTTATCTGCTAGTATGGGTGGCTCTGATGTCAGGTAGGGCTTGAGATGATGGCTGACAACATGCTAAATAGACATGATAATACATGATTATTTATGCATATTAAGGCATAAAAGATTCTATTCATATGCATGTTATCATATTTATGAGTGTTTATCTATCATTCTACGAAAAATCATTATAATCTCAAAAATACATTAATTTAGGGTTAATTATGATGAATAAGAGATAAAAAATTTCATAACCCATCTTTACAGACATTATAATTAGTTCTTAAAGTTAAATAATGAGAGAAATTATTTTATATACATTCATTTAATTTTCTAAGTTTTTAAATCTTAAAGAAAGGAATGTATTTTTTAAATAGAAATTAAATATCTTTTTATTTATTAAATTTGATTTTTTTTAGAATGATAGATAATTTAATTTCTGACCAAATTAAAGAAATTTGGATTAATTTGGAGTTATATTTTGAAAGTTATGAAATTTCTAATTTTTAGGGATTTTTCTAGATTTTTTCTGAATTTTTCTGAATTTTAATGAATTTTTCAGGATTTTTTTGAATGAAAAATTGATTTTTCTAATTAAAAATCGATTTTTCGAATTATTATTAGCGCTCAGGTGACATGGCTCAATCTGGAGCGTCCGATCGCGCAAAGAATCGTGTTCGTTGATCGTCACTTAAGGCGGGTACGCGGCGCATCCTGATTCATCTGCGAATCATTTTTAAAACGCTTTAATCTCAGTCGGTTATCAAAGGAGTTATAACGGCTGAGATTAAAATCGACAGAAACACATTTGAAACGTTCGATCAAGATCCAACGACGGGCATTTGATCCGTTATTTATAACGCATGCGACGTGACATCTTCTCGGCAATCCATCTACGATCCAACGGCCATGACTTAATTGTAACGATTCATATCCGATGCGTTTTATAAGAGTTGTTGATCAAGGATTAAATCCCGATTTGACTGTTATGCCCAAATCGCCCTATAAATTGAGATGTTCTTAATCCCTTAATCGAACTGTTTTGACACTAAATCCCTTGAATCTCTTGTTCACAATCGCTTCTATACTCATTTCCACATCCACGACATGCTTGACAGTGAGATTTCGACAATCGAAGAGGAAGAAATCGATGCTTGAACTCCAACAATCGCGTTTTCTGAATTTTGATAAATAGCCTTGATTTTGGCAAGTAATTGGATCAATTTGAGCGCAATCTTGGTTTAGGGATCTTGTTTCATCCTAATCTATCTTTTTATAGCCTTAGATTTTGAATCGTAATTTGATTCAATCTCAATTTCAATTTCAGTTTTTCATGGCTTTCATTTGATGATTTCTCCGTGAAATCAAATCAAAATTTAGTGATTTTTTATTCCGTGGATTCGTCTTTGAGTCTTCTTTCTGAAAATCTCAAATTGCCTAATTTATCTCACCATTTCATCGTCTGATTTGATCAAATTTGAAGAGATCTTTAGAAATTACCTCAATTCTCTATGGATTTGACCCTTATTTAGCAATATACCCCTCAATTTGTGTTTATTTCTTAAAATTGGTGAGTTTGGATATTATTTTGAATCTTGACCGTGTGTTTTCAATAACCTTGGAGTGTGGATTCATCAATGTCCATTTACCTTGAATTCTATGACAAATTTGATGTCGGAAAAGAGAACTGATATGTCCTCAAACAACTCAAATAGTACATGTAGACCATCGCATCGTGAGCACAACTTCTTTGGAATGAGCTTAAGACGAGAATTATAAAGCCAGACCTTATCATTGCCTTGAAAGGTTTTTCTTGTGATGTCTCTATTGAGAAAGGCCTTTGTCTTCTCTTTATAGATCTCCGCGTTCTCGTACGCATTATGCCTTTGCTGTCGTAACTCTTGAAGTAGGAGAAGTCTATGTTTTTATGCTTCGTCCATAGTTAATTCACCTTCTTGATTGCCTCATATGCTCTATGTTCAAGCTCAAGTAGAAGGTGACACACTTTTCCGTAGATGAGCCAAAAAGGAGACATCTTTATGGGTGTCTTGTAAGCCATTTGATACGCCCATAATGCATCAGAAAGCTTGTATGACCAATCTTTCTCATCTGGTCTAATGATTTTCTTCAATATATTATTGACTTCTTTGTTGCTCACTTTGACTTGCCCATTAGGCTTGGGGTGTTATGGTGTGATGACATGATGATGTACTTCATAATTCTTCAACAATGCATGGAAGTGTACATTTTTTAAGTGTGAGCCTATGTTGCTGATGATAGCCCTCAGACATCCATACTCGGAGAAGATGTACCTCGTTATGAATCTGAGCACCTCTCTATGGTTGTTTGTCTTAGTGAGGATTGCCTCAACCCACTTGGACATATAATCCATTGCTACTAGTATATACTCTTTCTTGTCTGAAGGTAGGAAAGGTTCCAGGAAGTCAATCCCTTGTAGATCTAATATCTCCATCTCAAGGATAGGCGTAAGTCGCATCTCATCTCTCTTAGAGATGTTTAATGTTGCTTGACTGATGGAGAATTATTTTGAAACATGAACACAAGGGTTCTAAGTGAACCTATCCTCCTCCTCCTCCTCCTTAGCTACCCACTTGAAAAATTATCCACTTATTAAGTGGATGAAGAAGACCTCTCTAAATACTTAAAGAGAGAGTAGATCTTAAGGGATTTATTTTCCCTCCTCTTATTATTTTACACTAATCTAATGATTGACTTGGTCAAAAGAAATTAGCCTTAACCTTAGATAATTAGAATCCCTTGAATGGACCAAGTCAACCACCATTTTACCTTGATATAGGATCCTAATTTCCAAACCACCTCCACTACATTTTAGGTGCCTTGTGTGAATATATGATCTCAAAAGAAAATAATAGAAACATCTTTGTTGTTATGAACCCTTTTCTTTGGAACCACCTTTAGTTAGAATTTAGGTGGGATCTAAAGGAGGAATTTACCTTCTTACTTCACAAAATGAAGACAATATTACTAAAGAAATCAGTCATCAAAGGTTTGGCATGAAGTAAACCATGCATCTACAAGGACAATCTATATGAAGGATCAACCTCCTAATTGACCAAGACTAATATGAAGACCATTCAACATGGAGACAGCTACATCAAGGACTCAATGGTTTCTACAGACCGTGAAGAACGTTCATATATTTGACAGCTATTCGGAAGGAAGTTTCCACGAAAAGATGTCACACGGAGAACTCTTTCCCAGTGAAACAAGTTTTCTATGCTTGAAGAAAATCTACATCTGCATGAATGACCAGAAAGAGAAGTTGTGGCCAATGCTGTAGAAACTGAACGTGACGATGAATTATGGGGAAAAGAGCTGATGTGAAAGCCTTTAATGAAGCGCGTGATATAGTCTAATGTCTTCCAACGAGCGATGGAGAAGCATGAAGATTAGAGAGCTGACTCGAAGTTGGAGTTTCACTTTCAACCACCGTCCATCGTCGGCACATGAAAACACGCAAAGAGATTTCATCCATCTCTGCTCGACCGTCGGTCGTATTCGATGAATCGTGAAGATGAATCGCCTGGAGAAGATGTCATCTTGACTACGCAGGAGACGTCGTGCGGCCCCTCTACCCCGTCGCGAGAGCCAACCGCAGGTCAATACCTGCAAATGGAGATTCCACATTGCCTTGGGCGAACGCTTCCTACCAAAAGGAATTATCCGCAAAGGACTATACGTACCTCTCCTCCACGGAAGACAAAGCACCGGCGATATTAACTCACCTCATTCGAGACCTTCTTTCAACAGGAGAACCACCACTTACCACGCGTCAACACATGATTCAAACGATTCCGCGATCGTCAATCCTGCAAAAAACCGGAAACCGAAGAGACGCGAGACGGTCCGCGAGAAGTTCCGTAAACGACCGTTGACTAAATTCTCTCTTTTCGAAACCGCTCTTTCTTCCTATAAAAGAGAGAAATGTAAGAAACAAAATGATGTTGTTTTATGATAAACTTGGTTACGTTGGTTCCGTTTGTTACCCTTTGTGTTCATGGTGTTCTTCCTCCGTATCTCCATCACCTCTTCCGCCTCTTCTTCATCTCTCCGATTCTATCTCCCTCTCCATTTCTCCCTCCTTTCTGTCCGTCTTTCTTCCATATTCCGTCAGAGATTTTCCGAGGAAAATAATTATCGTGAGGAGCAAATCCCGACGCATCAACTTTCCGAGTCCTGCAGGTAAATCATCCTCTCCATTTCCCGTGTTGATAGTTCATACATGAAATCATAAGTCCAACGCGGTCTTTCCTCACTCCTTCCGTCTTCCCTCTTTCTATCTAATATCCGAGAATCTCCTACATAATTATATTAATTTAATAATATAATAATCAAAGGATATCGGTCTTCTAATTTCTATTTTTATTATTATCATCCTCTGCATCGTCACCATTTCCCACCCTATTCTCTATAATAAGATATATAATATTACTCCTTCTCTTCTCTTAGTATTCATCTTATCAGTCCTACTACACCATTATCTATCTTTATTCCTGAATTATTTCACTATCTATTTTCATTGATTACCTAATATTTTTCATAGTGATATCAATTCATAGGTCCTCCCTAATTTGTAGGAATATTATCCATTTAGAAATATCCTACATCATTGACATTTTAGGCACTCTGTATAGAACTGATGGGCGTCCTTGAAGATGGTCAGCCAATAAAAGTTGCTACATAGGATCATGTTTGAACTCTTTTGTGCGACAAAGTTGATGGATATTACGTGGCATGTAAGCCAATCACACTTTCATCTTTCATTTATATTAATTGAAATGAACTTTTACTCATTGTCATTCTTGTGTGATGAACATATACAATGATCAAGTGAATTGTGATGAGATCATAGTACATTGATCGTTGGTCTTTAAACATATGTTCTAAATATTCTTATTGGTAAGATATTCGATCTGGATATCAAATTATCTAGAAAGAGTAGCACTAGTTGATCCCACTCATGTGATGAGTATGGCTAATCTTATGGCCATCAATGTAGAGACACAAAGGATAGATAGTGGGTGCTCTCTGGAGAAAGAGTTCACTAAATTGATCCGTATGAATCCTTGAATGGTATTATGCCAAACTGTCAATCAAGTTGATTCATCTCACAGTTGTGTACTTGGTCCTTTGACCTGAAACACCATAGTTATATTGTGGATGGATGACCATGTTTTGACTATGACTTACGAATCCCTAGCCACAGGATCTCTAAAACGTCATAGATTGGATACAACATGAAGTCCTCGAAGGTGATTGAGTGACAAAGATGGGATTATCCACCCTCGATATAAGAAGAGACCGACTGAAGGAATGAGACGTGGTTAAATCCTTGGCCAAGGAAGTGGAAATGAGAAATTTGTCTTAATGATTTCCTCCTTGCATCATTACTAAATTGAGTGACTGGTGATGAGACTAATTCTTATGGTCATTGAATACACACGATATAGTGTCAAAACAAAGTCCTAAACTTACCAATTTATGATTAATTAATTTAATTAAAGGGTATAATGGTAAATAAGGGTCAAATCCACGGAGGATTAGGGAAAATTGAGAGATATCTTTTAAATTTGATCAAATTGGACAACGAATTGAGATTAGAAATTGATAAATTTATGATATCAAGAAAGATAACTCAATTGTGAATCCGCGGAATCAAAAATCAAGTAATTTGGATAAGAATTCGCAGAGTAATCAAAGTTTGAAAATGGGAGAAAATTCGTATCGCGAAAATGATTTAAAACCGAAATTAAAACGAAATTAAAGTTAATCTACGATTCAAAATGTAAAATTAACACTAAATGATGAAAGATTAAGATGAAAACACATAACCTAACCTAAAGTAGCCTTCGAAATGATCCAATTAATCGCCGGATGCATGGCTTTTCATTCCGCATTTTTGAATACGAAATTGAAGTTCAAGATGTGATTTCTCCTCGATCTCTCGATCAAATTCTGATTTCAAGCATTCCTTGGATGTGGAAACGAGTCAAGAACATGAAGAAATCAAATGGCACTCGAATTGGGATTCTGGACAGTTCGAATTTCTCGAAAATTCAAGGGCAAGCCTTCCGTTGGCGAAGAACAGGCTATTTAAAGATGAAATTGATCGTAGCCGTCCGATGAACGGGCGCATCGCGACCAACGGTCGCGATGAGGCTTCGTTTGATCAAAATGGTGCAATTAAGTCGCATCCGTTCGATCTTTGATGAAGGGTCAGGATGTATCCGCGTTTGATCATGTGAAGAGGCATGTCACTTCGATCGCTCATTAGATCTTCATCCAATGATCACAATTGATTGGAGGTCCATCGAATGCGTTGAATGTCGACCGTTATAATTCTAGAGATGAACGGTTGCGATGATTCACTTAACTCCAAATTAAACCACGTGCGCGATTTGAAGATCGGGTGGACCTCGCGTCCACCGCATCTACGCGCGTCGTTTATCGCGATGTTGATCCGACGTTCCACATCACGCCACGTGGCCTGCAATCAAACAAAACAGAGGGAACATAGTCCCACACGGAGAAAAATAAGAAGGATGCTCAGGTATATAACGTGCGATGGTTATAACGGTTAGCGATATTCCTCTATGGAATGCTTATATGTACTATAACCTATGTAATAAAAATATATATGCATAAATGTCACCTAAGTGCCACGCAGGCGCTCGTGCGGTCCGCGTGGCTCTGCCACGTGGCCTTGAGTGCCACGTCGCATCCACATGGGCTCACGCATAAAATGCACCATTTTTGCCATTTTTTTAATGTTTTCAATTAATTAAAAATCGAAAATAAACTTAATTAAATTCAGAAAAATTCCAAAAAATTCTCTAAAATTGCAAAAATCATAACTTTCAAAATACAACTCAAAATTAATTGAAATTTGTTTTGTTGGATCAGAAATTGAATAATCTATCAATATAAAAATTCAAATTATTAAAATAATAGGAGAATAAATATTAATTAAATTAATACATTCATGTAGCTTATAAAATAAATTTATAAAAACACATAAATGTTAATAAAAATCTTTTATCTTCTATTTTCATCCTTAAAACATGATTATGATCGTAAATATAATTAGGATTAAACATCATAATGTTTTAATTATGCATACTTATCCATAAATTGATGTATTTTTATATCATAACATGAAATGATACAAAATGATAGAAATATACTTAAAATATGATAACATGCATACATTTGGAATGATTAATGCCTTTATTTGCATTAATAATCGTGTAAATTTGTGCATAAATAGCATGTTATCAACTGGCAAAATAATTTATGCGGTCAATGAAAACATAGCAACGTCAGTCAAACAAAATTTATAATCGTATAGGGTGTCCAGATTTCACCACACTATCGTGTGCACATGAATCGTCGTGTAATCATCATTATTTGATCTTCATTGGACGCTCTAGATGTGTACACATGTCCACATGTCCAAAGGAGTCCTTAGGAAACAATTAATCTTAGCCATTTTAACTCCTTAGATAAACAGTTGAGATCGCACATTTCAAATAAATTTATTTGGCGACAAATAATTATGCGCCACTTGATGAAGCGAATTTTCGTGGTCGTTGAATGCACGCGGATAAGCACAAAAACAAATATGAAACTCATCAACTTAAGAGATTAATCACGAATTAAATAGCATAGCGGTGAATAAGGGTCGAATCCACAGAGAATTAAGGGATTTTTGAAGAATTATTTCAAATTCGATCAAATCAGACAATAAAATGTGGTGTGAAATTAGGGAAATTTATCTGTTTGGAAAGAAGACTCAAATGCGAATCCACGGAATTAAAAATCATAGAATTTGGATCAAGATTCACGGAGAAATCAACAACTGAAGTAGATAGAAATTTCTGAAAGAGAAAATTACAAAAAATCAAAATTGAAATTGACTAAATTTATTATTCAAATTTGAAATTTAATTTTATAAGAAGAAAGATTAGGACAAAAACTCGAGTTCTAACCCAAGATAACCCTCAAATTGATCCAATTCCTTGCCAGATCAAAGGCTTTTCATTCGCGAATTCAAAAACGATCATTGGCGTTCAAGAGTCGATTTCTCCCTCTTTTGTCAACAAAATCTCACTTTCAAACACTCCGTGGATGCGGAAATTGATATAGAAGCAATTGGAAACAAGAGATTAAATCATTTATGGTGTATAGACAGTTCAATTACTCGAATAACCCAATAATGATTTACAATGTTGAAGAACATCTCAATTAATAGGGCAAATTGGGTGTAACGATTGTATCAAGATTTAATTCTTTGAGCAGCCGCTTTGATGAAATTCCAAGCTTCGAATAGTTACGATTAAGTCGCGTCTATTTGATCTGAGATGGATCGTCGAGATTTCACCACGTCACCCGTGTTATAAGTTACGCGTGAAATGCTCGCCGTTTGATCTTGATCCGACGCTTTAGATGTGTTTCTATCGGTTTTAATCTCAGCATTTATAACTCTTTAGATTAACGGTTGAGATTAAATCATTTTAAAAGGATTCACTGACGAATAAGATTGCGCCGCCTACCCCCCGCGACTTAAGTGACGATCAACGGTCTTTATTTAATGCGCGTATCGGACGATCCACGTAACTCCATGTCACCTATGCACATTTAAAACAACAAAAAGTCCCACATGGCAAAAATGAAAGAGAATATGCGTGTTTATAATAGGTACACAATTAAGGAGTTAGCAAAAATCCTTAACAGGGTGCTTTCTTCTGAATCACATACACACATGCGCACATACGCGCGCACAAATAGACGTGTGTGACACGTGGCAGTATCATCTGTTGCCACGTGGTGCCGCTTTTTTGCTCACGCCATGTCAGCTGTCACGTCAGCACGCGACTAATTTTTTTTAAAAGAATTGAACTAAAATAATCAAATTCAATTAATAAAAAATCTAGAAAATTTCAGAAAAATTTTAGAAAAATCCCTTAAAATTAGAAAAATTCATATCTTTTAAAATATAACTCCAAATTAATTGAAATTTATTTCATTGGATTATAAGTTAAATTATCTATCCTACTAAAATGTTGAATTTAATAAATAACAAGAGAATAAATTTCTATTTAGAAAAGACACTCATTTCATTTTGAATTTAAAACTTAGAAAAATACATGAGTGTTTATAAAGTGATTTCTCTTATTCTTTAGCATTAAAGACTAATCATAATCCCAATAAAAGATGGGATGATCTAATATTTAAAATATTTTTCTTAATTTATGATAATTAACCCTAAATTAATGCATTTTGAGATTATAATAACTTTTTCATAGAATGATAGATAAACACTAAGAAAAATATGATAATATGCATTAGAATGTAATGTTTTTATGCCTTAATTTGTATTAATAATCATATATTTTCATGTTTAATTTGCATGTTATCATCATGTACCCGCCGACTTAAGTGAAGATCAACTGCGCTAATGAAGTCCACAAATCGAATGCCTAACATCGCGCCACATCAGCTGCGAGAAAATAGATAAAAAGATAGTCCCACATGGCAAAAATGATGACGCTAAACCCCTTCAGTATAAATAGGTGAGCTCCATTAAGGGTTTACTTATATCCATTAAAAGGATGCTTAACCCCTTATTAAACGCACACACATATGTGGACACACGTGTGCGCCACGTGGCACATGCATATGCTGCCATGGAAGCATGCATGCCACGTCATACACCACATCAGCGCACAATATAAATAATTGTTTTTTTATGTTTTTAAATTAAAATAAATTCCAAATAAATTTAGAAAAATTATAGAAAATTCCTTAAAAATTAGAAAATTCAAAAATATCAAAATACAACTCCATATTAATCCAATTTTTTTTATCATAAATTAAATAATCTATCATTCTAAAAATTCACATTTAATAAATGACGTGAGAATAAATTTTTATCTAAAAAATATACTCATTTATTTTAGAAAATAAATCTAAAAAAAGAAATGAGTGAAGAGAAAATAATTTTCTCTTATTATTTGGAATTAAAACTTAACTATAATCTCAAATATAAAATGAGAATAATCTATATTCAAATATCTCTCTTTAATTATTTATAATTATCCCTAAAAATAGTGCATTGTGATATTCTAACTTTAAATTGCATAGAATGATAGATATGCACTCAAAGTATGATTTCATGCATAAGAATTAAATGTTTATGATCCAATTTGCATTAATAATCATAGAATTACTAGTATAAATATCATCTTGTCAATAGGCTAATATCAATTAAATAGATTTCTAGGCCATTTATAGTTGTCTATTTCCTTTAATATTTATATTGTGGGATTATTTTCTTTTTATGTAGATGACGTGGTGCGCTTAGAGATATTGGATTGGAGGGATTTTATTCATGTGTAATCTTATAACAAAAAAGGAGCACGTGAGAAAGATGAGGATGAGCAAACATATGCAAGGAAGAAGAAGAAGAATGAAGAAAAAAAGAGAAAAAAAGCTAGAGAAAAAAATTGGAGGACTAATGATGGGAGAAAATTGGAGAAAATTGGAGGACTAATGATGGGAGAAAAAAATGCAAAAATGAAAGAAAAGAAGGAAAAAATAATAAGAAAAAGGAGCAGAATAGTGAAATGAAAAAGTGTTGTAGAGTGGACAAAAAGAGGAAGGGCGACTATATGAGTAGACTTGGAGAAGGGGAATGTGAAAGAAGAAAGCTTTGCACTCATTTGGTTGTTTTGATTAATTGAACCTTTTGGACAACTCAATCATTGAATCTCTTGTTTTATTTAAGTTCTAGATTTATTTTTGCATCCAAAGAGTGTTCAAAATCAAGATTTCATCAAGAGAATGGGAAGAAATCATCTCTTTCACTTTGAATTTCTATTTTCAAAAATGCATATCGAAGAGCCTTTATTTGGTGGTTAATTGGATCATTATGAGCATGGTTTAATGTTAAATTTTATGTTTTCCTCTTATTATTTTGATATTTATCATTTGATTTTAATTTAGAAGCCTATATTAGGTTAACTTTGATAAATTTTACCATTTTCTATCTCTTCATGAACGATTCTCTTTCTCACATTTTGCTTTTTGATTTCTTTGTGGATTCAGATTAGATTTGAGTGATGTTTGATTCTATGGATGGATCTTTGATTATTTTTTCCAAATATATAATTTTTCTTTTCTGATTTCTCATCTCAATTTATCTTTCAATTTGATAAAGTTAAAAAACGACTCAAGAACTTACACTAATTTGTCGTGGATTCAACTCTTACTCACCTTTATACTAATTTAATCTTAATTAATCATTAAATTAAGTGATTTTGGTTTTTATTTTGATGCATGGATATGTGTCTTCAATGACTGTATGATCCCACTCCATCATCGAGTAAAATTTTTTATACGTGAACTTTCAATTTCAACAATCGTTATGTTATGCTTATCAATTTTGCATAGTATTCGTGCATCTAACTAAAGTTTTTAAGCCCCATAATTTTTTTCCCTCTAATAGGTCACAAAGCCGACTAGCCACTACACACTACATGCAACTAGCTAGTGCTCAAGCTAGCTGCAAGTCATTGGCAAGGGCACTGATTGAAGGGCCAGTGGCGATTGGATTGGTGGCTGACAACAACTGATACGATACACAATAGTGATGGAGGGACTGAAACCATCACAAGCTAACCCAAAACCCAATCTACTACAATGTTTGATTGAGTTAGATGTTTTGGTGCCCTACCTTGTGACATCCCTTTATGCCCATTGTTGCTATATTCTTATATTGAAAAGTAAACTGGAGTTAGTTGGGTGTTATCTCATTAGAGATCACAGTCAAGTCCTTTCCTTTCTTTGTGAATTTATCAACAAGATCATTAACCAACATCCTATTTCCTTCAAAATCATGTGAATTAATCATGACCTTGAACTTTTCCAAAAGGCTACACATACCTCTTTCTCTGATAATAAAATTATATATTAGACAAATGATCACTACTCCTCTCAAGAAAATAGAGTAAAAGAACATAAACATGGTCACTTAATTGAAATCGCTCGCACAATTCTCTTTGATGCACATCTTTCATTATCTCTAGGGAGGTGCTCTCATACTTGACACTTACCTAAGTAACTGCCTTCAATCTTCTTCTATGGCTGGCCTATTCCCGTCCTTATCCTTTACCTTGATGCCTATCTTTTTGCCTCCCCTCTCCCTAGGTTTTTGGTTGTACTTTCCATATCCAAGACCATAACTCCTCTTTTTTTAACTTGTGATGAGGAAATCTTGTTCTTCTCTTTGTCATACTCTCCATCTAGGGTGTCTACTTGACCACTAGGATTTCCACTTATTCCCTGATAAGCTCAAAATGTGGTATTAGTTAGTGGTAAACAATTTAAATAATTGTTACGTCGTGTGAGTTTTTAATCTTACGCAACACATTTATAAACCTCACTAGCCTAGGGCAGGTAAGGGTCGATCCACAGGGAGAGGGTGATTAGTTAGTGAATTTCTAATTTAAAGCAGTATTTTTTGGATTTCAAATGGTGAGGAGATTTTAGAACTTTGAAGACATATTAGAAATGAAAGAAATAAATGAGAAGAATAAGGTTTAGAGAGAGTTACTAAGGAGAAGGCAGTAAATTAGGAAATAGAAAAGAAGTAAGTAGAGAATAAGTAAGAAGGAAGAGAAAATGGGGAATACGGGGTTCTTATTCTCTGAATAAGAATTAAGTAAGAAGTTGGGTAAGAGAAAAATTCAGATAATGCATGTAGACAGGCGGAAGACGTGAACGGTAAGGGCAGAGGGTGGATTCGAGATGAATCGAGGTGACTAATATAAAACGGAAAGAGAGTGAAGAAGGAGACGAGAGAGAGAGAGCGGTGAAACACAGAGGTGCGGCCACAGGTGAAGCGACTAACCTTTTCTTTCCCTTTTTTTCTTTTTTTGTAGCTCAAATCTGACTCCCGTATTCGGTTTTAGGCAGACGTATCACTCTAGACTAGCGGCGGCAACTTCCGTGAGCACGAGGACAGAATCTAGGCCAAATTCAATGAAGAGGGAAAGAATTTCTAATGGAACTACTATGTTAATGAATTTTCTAATCGAAACCGATTTCGGAAATCGGCTTTGGGCAGGAACACTTCTAGAAGAAATATTCACACCATGAAGGATTAGGTGCGAAGACGATCGGGAGCAAAATGAAATGAACAGGGAATTCTTTTGTGAAGTTTTTCCCAAAATCGATTTCGGAAATGTGAAAGCGGCTGTTGAGAAACGATGCGAAAATAGTAGGAATTCTCATCACTTGAAATCGATTGCCAACTTTTGGTTTTGAACGGACTCACAAATGCCGACTGAACAGTGGTGAATTCGCAAACATGAGGGCAAGAGCAGGCGAATCTCAACAAGAAAGCACAATTTTTTATGGCAGAATTTTTGTTAGTTTACTATTCCAAAACCGACCTCGGAAATCGGCTTTGACTCGGCTGCAGCAGGTACAATGATGGATGAGAAACGAGAACTTGTGGAGTGATTCAATGGGTGAAATGGACAAAAATTTGTGAAGAAGTTATGAATTTTCTATTTTTAGGGACTTTTTCTGGATTTTTCTGAATTTATTTTGATTTTTTAATAATTAAAATGAATTAAAAATGGCAAAAAGTGGATTAATTCCGCGCGGGTCCCACGTGGATGCGACGTGGCACTTAAGGCCACGTGGTAGCGCCACGCGGGCCCATGCGGCACCTACGCGGCATATACAGATATTTATATTTTATATCGCTTATATAACGGTAAATTCAGCCTTCCGTATATTGGAAGGGTATTCAAACTCATAGAGCCATCGCTTCTTATAAACCCGACGCTTTTCTATATTTTTTTTCGTGTCGGACTAATCCACACGATGTGTTAAAAATGCAGGTGATGTGGCTTGATGATTAACGGCGTATCAAATGGATGATCGATCCACGCGCGTTGATCGAATGGACGTGCGGTCCACCAAAGTCCATCAAGCGCACGTGTCAATTAAAAGCTGTTATAACGTTCCAGATTGAACCGCGCGGGGAGAATCCTGATCGTCGGATCAAGATTCAAAGGACGCAATCGAAAGCGTTTAATAAACGCATCTTCAAACGCTCATCCAGACCGTCCATCTCAAATCCAACGATCGCGACATAATTGAAATGTTCCACGATGGACCGTTTTATCATAACCGTCGATCAAAACGATCGGACGCTTATGCCCAATTAGCCTATATAAAGAGATGTTCTTCGACGATTGTAAGCATTCGAGTTGGAAATCAAGCAATTTGATCTATTTAGACACCTCCCCACTCATTTCTCTCGATCTCATCGTGTTCTACACTCATAGAGCCGTTGAAATTGAGATTTGGTTGAGTAGATTGGAAGATTTCGCAGCTTGAATCTCCTTGTCGCGTTCTTCGTGTTCTCGGCAATTAATCAGTTTAATCGCGTCGATTTGATCGCTAATTTGGATTAGTAGAAGCATCTTTTCATAATCTATCTCCTTATCGTGTTTAATTTGTATTTAGATTAGGATTTAGAGTTTAATTTCTTCAAATTTTAGCTAAAATCGTGATTTTCACGTCTGAAAATTTCTCTCCAGTTCAAACTTCGATTTCTCAACGAAATCAAGATCATTTTTGATGATTTTTGATTCCGTGGATTTTTTTTGAAGTTATCTTTCATAATATATCATGTTCCTCAATTTTTACCATCAATTTCTTGTCCGATTTGATCAATTTCGAAGATTACATCAAGAATTTCCTTATTTCCCTGTGGATTCGACCCTTATTTACCATTATGCCACTCAATTTGAGTTAATTTCCTAAAATTGGTAAGTTCGGTATTATTTTTCACACGAGACCGTGTGAAATCGACGACCTCGCGGTCTCGTCTCGTCAAATGGCGACGTTGCCGGGGAATTAAGGTAATTTTTGATCAAATTAAGTCAATTTTGATTTGGTCAACTCGGATTTTTCTCTTAATTTCTTAAAATTCACACAATTCAATCGTATTTTGAGTGATCGGAAGTAGAAATCAATCTTTGAGATCCTCAATTTGACAAGATTAAGTGATTTTCGCCCCTTTTCTAAGGATTACGGGCAATCACTTCTTCAAAATCGCGTTAAGAACGCGTAACTCTGACAAAGACCGACATTCAGGTATGATTGATCTCAATTTCTAATATATTTTAAGTATTTATAAGATATTATCCATCTGAATATTCGATCCACTCTTCATGAGAAGACGAACAGCGTGGAGAGTACGGAATAATCCCTTAGAAATAGACCTCTTTGAACGATCCTCGCAAACTCTTGAAGCTACCGAGACCGATACTACCGAGACCGACTCAACGTTTAATCCCACCGAACCAGTAGAAATGGCCCGAAATGATGAAGGAAATTCAAGGAAATGCCTTAGTGACTATGCTAGGCCCGTCCTCCAGCGACTCGTCACTAGAATTCACGCACCCCTAGGAAGAGGGGCCAATTTTAGAATTGATTCCCATGTCATAAGCATGCTACCTATCTTCCATGGTAAGCCTTCCGAATATCCCTATAGACATGTAGATGAGCTTTCCCAGGTTTGTGAAATAAATCACCTTCAAAATTTCCCCGCCGACACGATGAAGATGAAACTCTTTCCCGCTACCCTTAGAGATAGAGCCAAAGACTGGTTTTTAAAATTATGGAAAGAATTCACAAGTTGGACCAAGATGGAGGAAGAGTTTTTGAGAAAATACTATTCCGTCGGAAAAACCACCTCCGTCCGAAAAGCCATCCGAAAATTTACCCAAGGATCGAGTGAAACTTTCCACGAGGCCTGTGAGAGATTAAGAGATCTTACGAGGGAGTGCCCACACCATGGCATGTCTAACCACAAATTAACTCAAATTTGTTATGACGGGTTAGGCCCGCAAGATAGATATCTTTTGGATGCAGCTAGCGGCGGCACCTTCATGAGCAAATACGAAGACGACGCGATGGATCTCATCAAAACAGTGGCAGAAAATAGTCACCATAATGCGGCGAAACCATTTGGAAGAGGTGCAATGCCAAAAGCTGTCAGCACCAAATCGGCGGAGACGGGGATGCTCCTTGAAAGGATCGACAAAGTGGCTGAAGTCCAGAATTTACTACGGGACAGACTCAACATCCGCAACGGTTCCGAAGGACTCGCCCCCGTCGCACTCCAAGAGGCGTCACCATGCGCGACTTGCTCAAGATTCGACCACGTCGAATTAGATTGCCCCGTGATGGCAATCCAAGGGCAAGGGATGCATAGACAAGGTCCATCAAGAGGACCGAGTCAACAGAGATGACCAAATTATCCAAGTAATTATCCTAAGCAATATAATACCCCTGTTTTTAACAATTCTTCGCAGAATAATGGCTATAGGAGGAACAATGATCAACCCTATCCTCCACAATACAAAGTTCAGCAAAATTACCCTAATCAAAGACGGTCGTCATTCGTCCCGCCGGCTCAACCACAAGGATACACGCAAGCTCCACGCCAAACCATGCCGACATCCGACCTGATCCTCGGCGCAATCTCGCAACTAATGTAGCAAATGACGAGGATGAACTCACGCGTGGACGAAATTCAAGACTTTGTCAAGACAAACGTCCAACCGACGACGGATAAAAAGGGTAAGCAAGTAACTTTTACTGACCAATTACCCTCGCAGGCCACGACAAATCCAAGAAATCAAGGAGCTTCGTCGACCCAAACTCACAATATCAATCATGTACACGTCGACGAGGAAGCTGTAGAATCAGCCCTGGACATATCAAGCCTTCGGAGTGGGAAAGCTCTGCCGGATCCATACAAGGATCACCCTTTCCACCAAGGCCAAAATGAAGAAAAAGAAACGCCAATTATCGTCGAGCAAGACATTGACTCGAAGGACGAGGAAGAACAGGTTACGGCTGAATCTAACCCCGACAATTATAAGCCCCATGTGCCTTATCCTCAAGCTCTTAATAGATGAAAAGCCAAGAATAGTGAAACCGATGACAACCTATTATAAGCCTTTAAAAAGGTTACGATAACCATTCCTTTGACAGAAGCCATCAAGCATATCCCTTCAAACGCAAAATTCCTAAAAGGTATATGTACTCCCCATAGAAACCCTAAACGGATCCAACTTAGTGAGACGGTAAGCTCCATTATGATGAATTCCTTACCCGTTAAAAAGAGAGATCCGGGAGCACCCATGATCACGAGTGAAATAGGAGAAATGTCCTTCACTAGGTCCCTACTAGATACAGGAGCCAATATCAACATCCTCCCGAAAGCTGTATTCGACCGTCATCATGTAGGGGAGTTACAACCATTCCTAGTAGAACTATGCTTAGCCGATGGATCTGTTAGAAAACCCCATAGACTAGTAGACGACGTCATCATAAGAATAGAGGATTGTTATTTCCAGGTAGATTTCTTAGTGGTCGACATGAAAATGACTAAGGAGCTAAGCCAAGCCTCAATTATCTTAGGACGACCCTTCCTAGCTACCGCCTAAGCAGTAACCGACTAGGGGAAAGGAGAAGTAATTCTCAAGGTGGGAGAGCACACTGTGAAGGTCGACATCAACAAATTAATGAAATGCCCTTCACGAGCTTCCGAAGACTGGGGCGCCATCGACTTCGCCGACGATCAAGACATAGACGAATGCGTAGAAGAAGTAATGATGATCGACGAGGAAGCAAGATATGAGGAGCTTCCGATGGACGAGCCAACTTTGGAGGTCAAAACTCTCCCGTCTACACTCAAGTATGCCTTCCTTGATGAAGAGAAAGCAAAGCTAGTAATTATTTCGTCCAAGCTGGACATGAAGCAAGAAGAACAACTACTGGAGGTGCTAAGGAAAAATAAAGAAGCAATCGGATGGACCCTGACGAACCTAAAAGGGCTGAACCCTTCACTATGTACTCATCGCATCTTCTTAGAGGATGAGTTGAGACCCGTCAGGGAGGCCCAGAGACGACTCAACCCGAGGCTATGGGAGGCCATAAAAGAAGAGATTCTTAAATGGTTCAATGCAGAAATTATCTACCCCATATCTGATAGCTAATGTGTGAGTCTGGTACACGTTGTTCTGAAGAAAGCCGGAGTAACGGTTACGATGAATGAGAAAGGCGAGGAAATCCAGACGCGCTTACCGACGAAGTGGAGGGTCTGCATTGACTATTGGAAGCTGAACTCCACGACTAAGTAGGACCAGTTCCCGCTACCGTTCATCGACCAGATCCTGCACCGACTAGTAGGATCGAACTACTTCTGCTTCCTCGACAGATACTCGGGCTATAATCAGATTGATATCCACCCCGACAATCAAGAGAAGACAACGTTCACATGTCCTTTTGGCACCTTCGCTTTCAGACGCATGCCATTTGAACTGTGCAATGCCCCCGCGACCTTCCAACGATGCATGACGACAATATTTTTTGACTTTCTTGGCGACAGCTTAGAAGTCTTCATGGATGATTTCTCCATCTTTGGAAATGACTTTGAAAGTTGTCTTGCTCACCTGATGAAGATACTGGAGGTATGCGTCAGGAAACGACTGGTACTTAGCTGGGAGAAATCCCACTTCATGGTACGAGAGGGAGTAGTGCTCGGGCACATTGTCTCGGGCAAAGGTTTAGAAGTGGATAAGGCCAAGATAGAGGTCATCTAGAACCTTCCTCTACCATGTACCGTGAAATATTTGAGGAGCTTTCTCGGGCACGTCGGCTTCTATCAGAGATTTATCCACGATTTTGCGAAAGTCTCCAAGCCCCTCACCACCCTTCTTTGCGAAGACAAGGACTTCATCATCGACGAAGAAGGGAAGCATGCATTCAAGACATTGAAGCAAGCATTGATCGAGGCACCGATTCTACAAAGTCCTAATAGGGACTTACCCTTTGATATCATGTGCGACGCTTCGGACTACGCGGTGGGAGCGGTCTTGGGGCAGCGACTAGACAAGAAGCCGACGGCCATCTGCTACGCAAGTAAGACCCTAGTTGAAGCTCAAATTAATTACACAACTACGGAGAAAGAGCTTCTTGCGGTGGTCTACGCTCTCGAGAAGTTCCGGCCTTACATCTTGGGGAGCAAGATCATCATCTACACTGATCATGCGGCCCTGAAATACTTGCTCTCCAAGAAAGAGGCCAAACCACGACTCATACGATGGGTGTTGCTCCTTCAAGAATTCGACTTGGAGATAAAAGACGAGAAGGGCAGCGAAAACTTGGTGGCGGACCACTTATCGCGTCTCCACATCTTGGGAGGAGAGGACATCGGAGATACATTTCCAGACGAGCATCTCCTCACCATCTCGAGTCATGCCCCCTGGTACGCACACATCGTCAACTTCATCGTCCTAGGATCGATCCCGGAGCAGTGGAACCGGCACCAAAAAGATAAGTTCTTCCACGAGCTCAAGTACTATTTTTGGGAGGAACCACTTCTGTTCCACTTAGGATATGACCAGATCATCAGACGATGCGTACCGGAGGAGGAGCAGGGAGACATTCTAGCGATGTGTCACTCATCGACGTGCGGAGGACACTTCGCGGCACAAAAGACCGCGGACAAGATCCTACAGAGCGGCTTCTACTGGCCCTCCATCTTCAAGGACACCCACCGTTTTTACACGGAATGCCTACAATGTCAAGCGGCGATCAACATCTCCAAGCGAGATGAGATGCTGATGCGGCCGATCCTTGAGGTGAAAATCTTTGACCTTTGGGGGATAGATTTCATGAGACCTTTCCCACCTTCTGACGGGAAAGAATACATCTTGGTGGCGGTGGACTACATGTCCAAGTGGGTCGAAGCAATCCCCACCAGGACAAACGACCATCGGGAGGTTCTGCGGTTCATCACACGATGCATCTTCGCCTGATACAGTTGTCCGAGAGCCATCATCAGCGACGGCGGCTCACACTTTAACAACTCGCACTTCCGGGCGCTGTTGAAGAAATACGGAGTACACCACCGCATCACCACGCCATACCACCCCCAGGCGAATAGGCAAGTAGAGGTTAGTAATCGAGAAGTCAAAACTATTCTTAAGAAGATAATTCATCCAGATGGAAAGGATTGGGCACACAAACTCCCCGACGCACTATGGGCATACCGGACGGCATACAAGACACCCATTGGGATGTCTCCCTTCTGACTCATCTACGAGAAAGCCTGCCACCTTCCGGTTGAGCTAGAGCATCGAGCTTATTGGGCCATCAAGAAGCTCAACCTCGCACTGGACAAAGCAGGCAAAGAACGACTTCTCCAGCTCCAGGAGTTACAAGAGTTGAGGCACGACACGTACGAAAATGTGGCGATCTACAAGGAGAAGACCAAGGCCTTCTACGACCGACATATCCGACGACGATCATTCCAGGTCAACGACAAGGTCTGGCTCTACAACTCGTGCCTCAAGCATTTCCTTGGAAAGCTGCGCTCCAGATGGGATGGTCCCTACGTGGTTCTAGAATTGTTCGATGGCGGAGCAGTACTCATCTCCGATCCTAATACCGGTCGACAATTCAAGGTAAACGGCCATCGTCTCAAGCCGTACCTGACCTTAGAGCCACCCGCACCAGCAGATAAGGTAAATCTATATCTTCCCGAGCACTCGAGGACGTGACGGTATCACCCTCAACCCCTCAGTAGTCGTAGGTTTCATTTTGTTTAGTCTGGTTGAAGACGTTAAACTTAGCGCTCTTGGGAGGCACCCCAAGATTATCTTACCTTTTTAGTTTTATGTTTCTTTTTAGTTTCTTTTTAGACATCGGATAACTACATTAGGAAAGGGCGCACCTGCACCGGAAATCCCACGAGCATCACGGACTAATGAGCTTTTCTAAACCTATCTCACCGCACTTTTATATTGTTTTCATGCCATGAGTCGATGAGTTTTCACATGAGCATGTATTTTTCATTGAGGGCAATGAAAGATTCTAGTTGGGGGTGACGATTTAGAAAAAGCTCTACCATTTTTCAAAATTTTTAAAATTCTACCTTCTAAAAACCTATTTTCAAAATCTTTGATCTAATCTACCCCACCTTAGAAGTCTTTTCATCTAGAGATCTGACCTACTAGAGATGTAGAAGTGAGGACCTTATAGTCCATATGATTACATTTTGAGTAATAAAGCCAAATGATCTAGAGAGACCAATGGATTAGAGTTAGTGGTTGACTTCTTTGGGGTTGGGTATCTAACAGGCACCAAGGAAAAAGAGTAATCAAGAGGTTGAAATGCTATGGGATTGAAAAGGAGAGTATTTGAGAGAAAATAAATTCCATCCTTTACCTATTATTAGCCCAAACTGCTTAGTATAAGGAATTTCTCGATTCTAGACTTTCCCCTTTAAAGAGTGACGAGACTAAATCATATGTTCATTGAATGCACATGACTTAGTGTCAAAACAAAGTCCTAATCTTACCAATTTATGATTAATCAAAGTAATAAATTAGTATAATGGTAATTAAGGGTCGAATCCACGGAGAATTAGGGAAATTTGAGAGATATCTTTGAAATTCGGTCAAATCAGACGATGAATTGAGATTAGAAATTGTGAATTTTAGTATATTAAGAAAGATAACTCAATTGTGAATCCACGGAATCAAAAATCGAGTGATTTGGATTAGAATTCGCTGAGTAATTGAAGTTTGCAGTTAGGAGAAAATTCGTATCGCGATTTTGATTAAAAACAGAAATTAAACTAAAATTAAACTTAATCTACAACTCAAAATGTAAAATTAAAACTAAATGATGAAAGATTAAGATGAAAACACACAATCTAACCCAAATTAGCATTCGAAATGATCCAATTAATCGCCGGATGCAAGGCTTTTCATTCCGAATTTCCAAAGACGAAGTTTGAAGTTCAAGATGGCAATTCTCCTTTATCTTTCGATTAAACTATGATTTCATACATTCAATTGAAGCGGAAATGAGTCAAGAACACATAGAAACAAATGGCGCATGAAATGGTTGAGTACACGAGATGAATTTGAAGAAACTCCACGAGCGCCTTCTTCCGTCGCGAAGAACGTCTTTTAAAGGAGCAAAAATGGGCTCAGCCATTGGATCTGATGGACTCATCGCGGTCAACAATCGCGATGAGACGTCTCTTCACAAATCGTCGTCGTCCTTTGCTGACCGTCGGATCGTGGATGTAGGGTCAGGATGTGATCTCGTATTTGATGAAGAGGAGCATCGATTCATCGTGTCCATCGGATCTTCATCGAACGGCTTTAATTTAATTCAAGGTCCATCGATGTAGATTAATCTCGACCGTTATAATAATCACGATCGACGGTCGCGATTCATTCACTTAAGTGAATAAATAGCCACGTGCTTGATTTTTGATTGCGTGGACCTTGTGTCCACCGCATCGACGCCACGCGAACATCGCGAATATCATCCGACGCTCCACATAGTGCCGCGTGTCCTGCAATCAAAGAAAGCGATGGGACTTTAGTCCCACACGGAGAAAAAGAAGGGAAGGTGACGGGTATATAAACTCTAAGGAATATAGCGGTTAGCTTAAATTCCTATATGGAATGCTTACACTTACTATGAACCGTATATAATATAAATATGATAGATATATACACGTCATCCGCGTGCCACGCAGGCACATACGCGCGGGTCCGCGTGGCCCTGCCACGTGGCCCTGAGCGCCACGTCGCATCCAGGTGGGCTCGCACGAAAATACCCCATTTTTTTGCATTTTATTTAATTGTTTTAAATGATAAAAATTTGAAATAAACTTAATTAAAATCAGAAAAATTCCATAAAAATTCATATAAATTGTAAAAATCATAACTGTCAAAATACAACTCCAAATTAATTTAAATTTGTTTTGTTGGATCAGAAATTGAATAATCTATCATTATAAAAAGTCAAATTATTAAAATAGTAAGAGAATAAATTATAATAATTTAATACATTTATATATCTTATAAAATAACTTTATAAAAATACATAAATGTAAATAAAGATCTTATCTCTTATATTTTAATCCTCAAAACATGATTATGATCTAAATTATAATTATGATTAAAGATTATAATGTTTATTTATGCATAATAATCCATCAATTGGTGTATTTTAAGATCATAACATGAAATAATACAAAATGATAGAAATATACTTGAAATATGATAACATGCATATATTTGGAATGATTAATGCCTTTAATTGCATTAATAATCATGTAAATTAATGTCAAAATAGCATGTTATCAAATAGGCATGTAGTTTTCTCTTCCAAAGCAGTCAAGTAGTAACACCAATTTGTTTTAAACTTCGCTTTTGATGATGAACACTCCCAAGTGAACTCACATATGCATCTCACCTTCCATTTTTCCTCCTACATGTGCTTATACCTTTACTACACTTCATTTGCTACTCACTATCTTCAGAAATCCTAAAGCTCCTCCACAACATCATTCTAGTCTTTTGAAATGCTTAAAAAAAAAAAGAAGAAAAGAAAGAGGAGAAAAGTCAAAAGAATGAGAGAAATAAGAAGTTACAAGAAGGAAAATAAGTGGGAACATCTTCTACCTATATCTCTACCTCCACTATCATCTCCACCATCTACCCTATCCACCTCACTTGGGAGTATAATCATCATAAGTGGTACCTTCTTTGATTTTATAATCCACTTTGTTTTATCAGCATATTTTGCTTTTAGCCAAGTCATACCCTTAGAAATAGTATCTTTTATTTCCTTTAGCCTCCTCACACGATGCATCCAAAGATAGGAATCCTTTTGAATTGCACTCTTTTAAGGAGAAAAGCGAGTTGAGGGGAATTCTAAATATTAAGTAGCCTCTATTTTGAGGGAAGGAGTGATGTGTTATGGAGAGGGTAAGGAATTACATCCACTCATGAGAGAGTGAGTATATTTTCTACACCATAGCATCATACCTTAAATAGGCTCACCTTGATTACAATCAAGAATTATACTTGAGCATTAGCCGATGAGCACTACCCTAACATGCACTAAAAAAGTCAACCTAGAGATGGAATCTAGATCATTATGGCCTACACTATGAGGAAAACGTGATCATACATTTATACACTTCACCTTTTTAGTAGTAGGATCAAAGAATGAAAAGACCTTCTAGGGAGATCATATAATAAATTGCTAAGAAACTAGCAATAATTTCAGTTGGGGGATGTGATAACATGCTATATCTTATCTTATATTACATAACAGAATATGTTTTTCCGTGTGGCGAAGCTCTTTTTTCTTCCGTTTTTACCCCTCTGTATATTATGAATAGGTTCAACGATATCTTATGAATTAGTATACACATCATGGTCATATAAGTATATACCGACGCTGTCTCTCTTCTTTTCTGTCTCCCCCACTCTTTCTTTTTCTCTCTCCCCGACTCTCTCGACTTTCTCTCTCCACGACTCTCTCGACTTTCTCTCTCCCCGACCTCGCGAAGAAGAAGGTCCTCGCGAAGAAGAAGGTCCTCCTAAAGAAGAAGAAGGTCCTCGCGACCTCCTGAAGAAGAAGGTCCTCGCAACCTCCTGAAGAAGAAGGTAGGTGTCTCTCTCTCTCTCTCTCTCTCGTCTCTCTCTCTATTTTCCGATTTCGGTTTTCGGTTTCCGATTGCGTGTTTTCGGTTTCCTATTTTGATTTTCGGTTTTCGATTTCGTGTTTTCGGTTTTCCTATTTCCGATTTTGATTTTCGGTTTCTCTGATTTTGTCTTTCATTTCTCTGACTTCTCTCGATTTTCCTTTTTTCTGATTTTCGTTTTTCCAATTTCTTTCCTATTTCGGTTTCCTATTTTTCATTTTGTGTTTCCGAGGTTTCCGATTCGGATTTCGGTTTTCGGTTTTCGATTTCGTGTTTTCGGTTTTCCTATTTCCGATTTTGATTTTCGTTTTATTGATTTCCGTTTCTATGATTTTGTCTTTCATTTCTCTGATTTCTCTCTATTTTCCTTTTTTCTCTTTTCGTTTTTGTGATTTTCGTTTTTCCAATTTCTTTCCTATTTCGGTTTCCTATTTTCGTTTTTCCAATTTCTTTCCGATTTCGGTTTTTAAATTTCAGTTTTTAAATTTTCATTTTACTGATTTTCGTTTTTATGATTTTCGTTTCTCTTGATTTCCGTTTCTCTTTCCGATTTTCCTATTTTTTGTTTTCCGTTTTATTCATTTTTATTTTTTTTATTATCCGTTTCTCTGATTTTGTCTTTCATTTCTCTCATTTCCGTTTTATTGATTTCTGTTTTTATGATTTTCGTTTTTCCAATTTCTTTCCTTATTCGGTTTTTAAATTTCAGTTTTTAAATTTTTCGTTTTATTGAGTTTCGTTTTTATGATTTTCGTTTCTCTTGATTTTCTTTTCTCTTTCCGATTTTCCTATTTTCTGTTTTTCGTTTTTATGATTTTTTTATTATCCGTTTCTCTGATTTTGTCTTTCATTACTCTGATTTCCGTTTTCTTCATTTTACGATTTTCCTTTTTTCTGTTTTTCGTTTTATTGATTTTCGTTTTTATGATTTTCGTTTTTCCAATATCTTTCCTATTTCGGTTTTTAAATTTTTCGTTTTATTCATTTTCATTTTTTAGTATCCGTTTCTCTTTCCGATTTCGGTTTCCGATTTCATTTTACAATTTTCCTATTTTTTGTTTTTGGATTTATTGATTTTTATTTTTTTTATTATCCGTTTCTCTGATTTTGTCTTTCATTTTTCATTATGTGATTTTCGTGATTTCGGTTTCTGATTCCGAGGTAAGTACTCCGATTTTAAATTTCGGTTTCCGATTTTTCAATTTCGCTTTTTAAATTTTTGGTACTCGGAAATCTCTCTCTCTCTCTTTCATTTCGTTTTTCTCCGTTTTCCATTTCGTGCGAGGTTTCCGACATATTTTCAAGCTCAGTTTTCGTGTTTTCGGGGTTGAATCAAACCACTTGAATCATCTATTTCCGTTTCCGATTCCGATTTCGTGTTTTCGGGGTTTCTGATTTCATGCGAGGTTTTCGATTTCGGTTTTCGGTTTCCCATTTCGTGTTCTCGGTTTCCGATTCCGAAGGAAGTACTCCGATTTTAAATTTTGGTTTCCGATTTTTAAATTTCGGTTTCTAAATTTTTGGTACTCCGAAATCTCTCTCTCTCTCTCTCTCTCTCTCTCGAAAGTCGTTCAAAATTGGTGTTTCGGGGAATCTTGAGAAGCTGCGTTTCCTGTAAGTTGTCGTCATTTTCGTTCTGAATTATAGTAACAGTAGCTTTGTAACTTCTGAATGATAGCTTTGTAACTTCTGCATGGCAGCCAATTACTTGCTGATATGTGCAAGTGACACTTTGTGATTCAATGGCTGGTGGATTATGATTCTCTGCCATTGGGTATTTGTAACTTCTGAGAATTTGCCTCATTTAATAAATCCAACTTTGATCAATTATTTCGTGTGATTAAAGAGAAATGAGGTCCCTTTTAAGTGTAAAAACTCCAGAGTTAAGCATGCTCAGGCATGGGAGTGCAGGCTCAAGAGAATGAGCTGGAAGGGGAGAGAGGGAGAATGATTTCAGCAATTCCCGGTGCTGAACTCTTTTTTTTATGGGGGGGGGGAGAGTAAGATGCCTATTTATTGCTCATGAGGGAGACATCTCAACGATGGTCGTTGCTACCGAGCGGGAGCGGCTGCGTGATGATCCCAACGATGGTGGCCAACGAGATCGTCAGCAGCCACCAACCTCCCTTCTAGACGCCGCCTGCCGCGAGACGAGGCAGATGGTGGCATCATTGACGACCGACGCGGCTAAAGGCTGCAGCGCGGTGCCAAATCGCAAGGGCTCAAGGCGGCGGCGGAGGAAGCAGCGCGGACGACGACCCGATTGATTCCATCAACTATCGTGTTAATCATGCGGCTTCACTATTAATCATGCGGTTTCCTATTTCGTTACATGTTTCAGCTGAACAAAGCAAAAATCTTTGCATCTCCCGATCTGTTTCAGATCGGGTAGATACTAGTATTACATAACAGAATAGGTTTTTCCATGTGGCAAAGCTCTTTTTTCTTCCGTTTTTACCCCTCTGAATACATAGATATCTTAATATATACATTATTAGTAATAGTTATTTCAAGGATGATATGATGGTTACATTAGTAACCGTCTCTCTTTTTTTTTCTCTCCCCCATTGTTTCTTTTTCTCTCTCCCCGACTCTCTCGATTGCAACCTCCGGCAGTCAAGAGAAGGTAGGTTTCTCTCTCTCTCTCTCTCTCTCTCTCTCTCTCTCTCTCTCTCCCGACAGTCTGAACATTTTTGTTTTTTTCCATTTTCCATTTTCTCTGATTTTCGTTTTTTCATTTCCGTTTCCGGTTTTGTATTTCCGTTTTTCGTTTTTCATTTTTCGTATTTTCCGGTTTTGGAAAATCGAATTCGTGACGTAGTTTCGTTTTTTGGTATTTTTCGATTTTGATTTTCGATTTTTTCGTACTTTCGTTCTCGATTTTTTGGTATATTCGATCTCAATTTCGTATTCCGATTTCGTATTTTTGATTTTTTGGTATTTCCGATCTTTGTTTTTTGGCATTTCGTATTTTTGATTTCGATTTTCGTGATGTATTTTTGTTTTTCGTTTTTGGTTTTTCTCGATTTTCGTTTCTTGGTATTTCCGATTTCTATTTTTTGGAAAATCGAATTCTTTTCGTTTTTGGTATTTCTCGATTTCGATTTCAATTTTTGTATTTCTCGATTTTTGTTTCTTGGTATTTCTCGATTTTGTTTTTGGCATTTCTAGATTTTCATTTTTTGGTATTTCGAATTTTGATTTTTTGGAAAATTGAATTCTTTTCGTTTTCCGTTTTTGGTATTTCTCGATCTGGTATTTTGGTATTTTTCGTTTTTGGTATTTCGTTTTTGGTATTTTTCGTTTTTGGTGTTTCATTTTTAATCGAATTCATGATGTATTTTTAGAAGAGAAAATCGAATAGTTTTATTTTCTTCTTCTCTCGGTATCTATCTTGAAACGCGTCGCAATTGCTATTTTTTATTATTTTTTATTATGGATTCAGAGTTGATTTTTCTGTGGCCCGTTCCCGTTCTACAACTCACGCCATTTCAATTGATTTTTTCGAAGAAATGGAGAAGAAATCGGAAGAAAATTTTCCGATTTCATTTTTTTCCATTTTGTATTTTCTCTGATTTTCCAACCGGGTCTCTCCGATATTCCATTTTCATTTCTTCGATTTTCGTACTCGATTTTCCGATTTGCTTTTTTTCCATTTTGTATTTTCTCAAATTTTCCAACTGGGTCTCTTTGATATTCCATTTTCATTTCTCCGATTTCCGTTTTTTCATGCTTCGTCTTCAGAAATCCGCCCGTAACGAGTTCAAGAACAGCGAATTCGGAAGAATGCGCAAGAGGGTATGAATTGAAATGTTCGAAGCAGCTATTGATGTTCCTTCTTTGAAGTTTCTGAGTAAATTCTTCTCTCTCTCGGTATCTATTAATCATGCGGTTTAACTATTAATCATGTGGTTTCCTATTTCGTTACACGTTTCAGCTGAACAAAGCAAAAATCTTTTCATCTCCCGATCTGTTTCAGATCGGGTAGACACTAGTATATACATAATAGAATTGGTGTCCGGCGAAGCTCTTTTTTCTTCCGTTTTTACCCCTCAGTATACATAAATTACTATCGCATAACTTACTATATCAATTACTATGATATTTGTATGATAGGTTATATTAGTAACTGTGTCTCTCACCGACTCTTATTTTCTCTCTCTTTTTTTCTCTCTCCCCGACTCTCTTTTTTCTCTCTCCCCGACTCTCTTTTTTTTCTCTCCCTGCGACCTCCGGAGAACTGAAGAAGAAGGTAGGTTTTCCGATTTTCGTTTCGAGCTCTCTCTCTCTCTCTATTTCTGATTTTCTCTCTTTCTGATTTCGTTTTTCACTTTTCTAATTCCTTTTTTTCTCTCTCACCGACTCTCCGCCTGCAACCTCCAGAGAACTAAAGAAGAAGAAGGTAGGTTTTCAGATTTTCCTTTCGAGCTCTCTCTCTCTTTCTGATTTTATCTCTTTTTGATTTCGTTTTTCATTTTTCTGATTCCTTTTCCGGAGTTCTCATTTTTCGTTTTTCATAAAATGATTTCGTTTTTCGTTTTTCCTATTTTCCTATTTTTCTGATTTTTTTGTTCATTTTTGTCGAAATCTACTTCATCCGATTTCATGGGTTAGGTTTTTGATTTTCGTTTCGACCTCTCTCTCTCTCTTTCTGATTTCATTTTTCATTTTTCTGATTCCTTTTCCAGAGTTTTCCTTTTTCATTTTTCGTTTTTCATTTTTAGAAATCTTAAAATGATTTCGTTTTTCGTTTTTCCTATTTTCGTCTTTTTCCGATTTTTGTTTTATTGATTTTCGTTTCTCTAATTGATTTTTGTTGTTCACTTTTATTGAAATCTCCTTCCGATTTCATGGGTGATGAACTTATTTCATGGTATGAGTTGACTCACACGGCGGAGATGATGGATGGAGACGGTAGATTGGCAGCAGAGATATGGTCGAGGCGTAAAACACTGCGCTGTTGTTTAATCATTTTTCTTCAATCATCCGTCCGTGAGCTCTTCTCGGCTTCCGGTGGATGAGGAATCTTCAGGATCAGCTCTTCGGCTTCGCTACTGATTTTAGGAGAATTATAAGGTAGAATTGGATTTTAGGAGTAGTTGGAGAAGAATTTGTGGACGATGGATCAAGCCACGCTGGAGTACATCAACAATGCCGACCAGGATATCCTCAGTAAGGTTACGCTGGATGACCAGCGGCGTGGGAGAGTGCCTAAGAAAAAATCGAGCCTGGGAAATAAAAATCGAGAAATAAAAATCCGCGGGTACAAAACACAAGAATGGAAGAACAGGAAAATCTTGAGAGGATAATCGCTCACCAGCGGGAACTCTCGGTGGAAGCAATCTGCGCTCCGATCCTCTCTCTTCGGCCTTTGCCCCTCTCTCTCTTTCTCTATATCTTCCTCTCAATCTTAAAACGGTTCCGGGAGAAGAAAAAAAATTAATCCCAATAAAGATTATTAATAATGAAATGAGGGAAACTCGGCTGAAGAAGTAACGAAGAAGAACAAGGAAGACAGAAAGCTAGAAAGAGAGAGATAATCTTTATTAAATTAATGGGCGATTTTTCGATTAATCTGTTTTATGGAGAAGAACGAGAGAGCGAAACAGATCTGAAAGAGAGGTAGGCCGGGAGAGAGAGAGGGAGAGAGACAGAGGTAGGCTGGGAGAGAGATAGAGGGAGGGAGGGCGGGAGAGAGAGAGGGAGAGAGACAGAGGGTAGGCCGGGAGAGAAACAGAGGGGAGGGAGGGTGGGAGAGAGAGAGCGAGGGAGGGAGGGAGGGAGGGAGGGAGGGAGGGAGAGGGAGGGAAGGAGAGCGGGAGGGAGGGAGGGCGGGAGAGAGAGAGGGAGAGAGACAGAGGTAGGCGGGGAGAGAGAGAGCGAGGGAGGGCAGGAGAGAGAGAGAGCGAGGGAGGGCGGGCGGGATGGAGGTAGGGAGGGAGAGAGCGAGGGAGGGAGGGAGGGAGGATGGGAGGAGAGAAGCAGAGAGAGCGGGAGAGAGAGAGGTAGGGAGGGAGGGACGTCGGGAGAGAGAGAGGGAGGGAGGGCGAGAGAGAGAGAGAGGGAGAGAGTGGGGGGAGGGCAGGAGAGAGAGAACTCTCGCGGCGGAAATTATTTCCGTCGCGAGAGAGGAAGAAGAGAGAGAGATCGAGGGAGAGAGAAGAAGGGAGCAAGAGGGAAGAGGAGACAAAGACGAAGAAGGAGAAGAGAGAGAGAGAGAGAGTTCGCGGGAGAGAGAGGAAGGGCGCAGAAGACATAAAAAAAGAGAGAGAGGTTACGGGAGAGAGAGGAAGAGGACAAAGGAGAAGCCGAGGGAGAGGGAGAAGATGAGAGAGATGAGAGAGAGGGAGAGGAGACGTCCCGAGAGAGGAGTGGTGCGGGAGAACTCCTCTCGCGACGGAAATTATTTCCGTTGCGGGGAGAGAAGAAAGCGAAGCTGCGATCGAGGGGAATGAAGGCTGTTATTATCATATCGTATATCTATATCTTATATTATCTGATCTTATATTATCTTATATTCTTATATCTTATCCCCCCCTCTCTCTCCCGCTCTCCGTCCGCTCTCTCTCTCTCTCTCTCTCTCTCTCTCTCCCGATCTGAAGGGCAGTCGTTTCTTTTCATCAACCTAGAAAAAGATACTTTTCACCTCCCGATCTGTTTCAGATCAGGTAGACACTAGTATTAACATAATCAAACATGATTTTTGATGCATATTAAGGCATAAATGATTTCATTTCCATGCATGTTATCATATTTATATGTATTTTTCTATCATTCTATGAAAAAGTCACTATAATCTAAAAAATACCTTAAATTAGGGTTAAAAATGATGATTTAAACATGAATAATTGAATAACTCATCTTTATTTTGAGATTATAGATGTTTTTAGTGTTAAAATAATGAGAGAAATCATTTATACACATTTATTTATATTTTCCTAAGTTAAAATCTTAAAAAAATAAATGAATTTTTGAAATAAAAATTAAAACTCTCATTATTTATTAATTTTGATTTTTTAGAATGATAGATAATTAAATTTTGGATCAAATGAAAGAAATTGGATTAATTTGCATTTATATATTAAAAGTTATGAATTTTCTATTTTTAGGGATATTTTCCAGATTTTTTTGAATTTATTTCAATTTTTTAATAATTAAAATGAATTAAAAAATGAAAAAAAGCAGATTCATTCCGCGCAGGTCCCACGTGGATGCGACGTGGCACTCAGGGCCACGTGGCAGCGCCACGCGGGCCCATGCGACGCCTACACGGCATATACATATATTTATATTTTATATAGTTTATATAACGGTAAATTCAGCCTTCCGTATATCGGAAGGGTATTCAAACTCCTAAAGCCGTCGCTTCTTATAAACCCGACGCTTTTCTATATTTTTTTCCGTGTGGGACTAATCCACATGATGTGTTAAAAATGCAAGTGACGTGGCTTGATGAGGAGCGCTGGATCAAATGGATGATCGATCGACGTGCGTCGATCAAATGGACGCGCGGTCCACCAAAGTCCATCAAGCGCACGTGTCAATTAAAAGGTGTTATAACGGTCCAGATTGAACCGCGCGGGGAGCATCTTGACCGTCGGATCAAGATTCAAAGGACACGATCGAAAGCGTTTAATAAACGCATCTTCAAACGCTCATCCGGACCGTCCATCGCAAATCCAACGATCGCGACTTAATTGAAATGGTCCACGATGGACCGTTTTATCGTAACCGTTGATCAAAACGATCGGACGGTTACGCCCAATTAGCCTATATAAAGAGATGTTCTTCGAGGATTGTAAGCATTCGAGTTGAAAATCAAGCAATTTGATCTGTTTAATGGTTATGAATTAGCCTAAAAGTTATGAATTTTCTATTTTAGGGACTTTTTCTGGATTTTTCTGAATTTATTTCAATTTTTTAATAATTAAAATGAATTAAAAAATGGAAAAAAGCAGATTCATTCCGCGCGGGTTCCACGTGGATGCGACGTGGCACTCAGGGCCACGTGGCAGCGCCACGCGGGCCCATGCGACGCCTACACGGCATATACATATATTTATATTTTATATAGTTTATATAACGGTAAATTCAGCCTTCCGTATATCAGAAGGGTATTCAAACTCCTAAAGCCGTCGCTTCTTATAAACCCGACGCTTTTCTATATTTTTTCCGTGTGGGACTAATCCACATGATGTGTTAAAAATGCAAGTGACGTGGCTTGATGAGGAGCGCCGGATCAAATGGATGATCGATCGACGTGCGTCGATCAAATGGACGCGCGGTCCACCAAAGTCCATCAAGCGCACGTGTCAATTAAAAGGTGTTATAACGGTCCAGATTGAACCGCGCGGGGAGCATCTTGACCGTCGGATCAAGATTCAAAGGACACGATCGAAAGCGTTTAATAAACGCATCTTCAAACGCTCATCCGGACCGTCCATCGCAAATCCAACGATCGCGACTTAATTGAAATGGTCCACGATGGACCGTTTTATCGTAACCGTTGATCAAAACGATCGGACGGTTACGCCCAATTAGCCTATATAAAGAGATGTTCTTCGAGGATTGTAAGCATTCGAGTTGGAAATCAAGCAATTTGATCTGTTTAATGGTTATGAATTAGCCTAAAAGTTATGAATTTTCTATTTTTAGGGACTTTTTCCGGATTTTTCTGAATTTATTTCAATTTTTTAATAATTAAAATGAATTAAAAAATGGCAAAAAGCAGATTAATTCCGCGCAGGTCCCACGTGGATGTGACGTGGCACTCATGGCCATGTGGCAGCGCCACGCGGGCCCATGCGGCGCCTGCGCGGCATATACAGATATTTATATTTTATATAGTTTATATAACGGTAAATTCAGCCTTCCGTATATCGGAAGGGTATTCAAACTCCTAGAGCCGTCGCTTCTTATAAACCCGACGCTTTTCTATATTTTTTCTGTGTGGGACTAATCCACACGATGTGTTAAAAGTGCAGGTGATGTGGCTTGATGATTAACGCCGGATCAAATGGATGATCGATCCACACGCGTCGATCGAATGGACGTGCTGTCCAGCAAAGTCCATCAAGCGCACGTGTCAATTAAAAGGTGTTATAACGGTCCAGATTGAACCGCGCGGGGAGCATCCTGACCGTCGGATCAAGATTCAAAGGACGCGATCGAAAGCGTTTAATAAACGCATCTTCAAACGCTCATCCAGACCGTCCATCTCAAATCCAACGATCGCGACTTAATTGAAACGGTCCACGATGGACCGTTTTATCATAACCGTCGATCAAAACGATCGGACGGTTACGCCCAATTAGACTATATAAAGAGATGTTCTTCGAGGATTGTAAGCATTTGAGTTGGAAATCAAGAAATTTGATCTGTTTAGACACCTCCCCTCTCATTTCTCTCGATCTCATCGTGTTCTACACTCATTTCCGCACCCACAGAGCCCTTGAAATCGAGATTTGGTTGAGTAGATTGGAAGAAATCGCAGCTTGAATCTCCTCGTCACGTTCTTCGTGTTCTCGGCGATTAATCAGTTTAATCGCGTCAATTTTGATCGCTAATTGGGATTAGTGGAAGCGGTTTTTCATAATCTATCTCCCTATCATGTTTAATTTCTATTTAGATTAGGATTTAGAGTTTAATTTCTTTGAATTTTAGCTAAAATCGCGATTTTCATGTCCGAAAATTTCTCTCCAGTTCAAACTTTGATTTCTCCACGAAATCAAGATCATTTTTGATGATTTTTGATTCCGTGGATTCGTTTTGAAGTTACCTTTCATAATATATCATGTTCCCCAATTTCTACCATCAATTTCTTGTCCGATTTGATCAATTTCGAAGATTACATCAAGAATTTCCTTATTTCCCTGTGGATTCGACCCTTATTTACCATTATGCCACTCAATTTGAGTGAATTTCCTAAAATGGGTAAGTTCGGTATTATTTTTGACACGAGACCGTGTAAAATCGATGACTTCGCGGTCTCGTCTCGTGAATACCTAATTATGCATAACTTTAGGGCAAGGTCTGAAATTTATAAAAATCACAATGTCATACTAGATTGTGGATAAAACATGCAAATAAATACAAAGGATTGCATAGAAAATTCATTGCAAAAACATGTTTTATCACTAAAATTTGTGACTTATCATTCCCTCACAGCTTAGGCTCTCCACTACATATTTTCCTGCTTGAGGATTGTTTGTGACCTATCCAATGACATCACCCCCTTAAAAATCATTTTCATACATGTCCCTTTCTGATTCTTTTGCTTTGATTACCGACCAACCTTCAGTTGCTCCCTCTCCACTTTACTCATTAGTTTCTCCTTCATTAGGTTTGCCCATTTATGTCCTTCATCTTCAGATTGTCATGCATAAGAGTACTCACTCTTCTGTCCAACATCCAAGATCTAACTTTGTTTCCTATGAACACTGACGAGACGAGACCGCGAGGTTGTTGATTTCAGATGGTATCGGGTCAAAAATAATTCCAAACTTACCAATTTGATGAAAATGTATCGAATTGAAGGGTATAATGGTAAATAAGTGTCGAATCCATAGGGAAATAAAGGAATTTCTTGATGTAATCTTCGAAATTGATCAAATCGGACGAGAAATTGATAGTAGAAATTGGGGAAAATGATATATCATGAAAGATAACTTCAAAAAAATCCACCGAATCAAGAATCATTGAAAATGATCTTGATTTCGTGGAGAAATTGAAATTTGAAGTGGAGAGAAATTTTTGGACGTGAAAAATCGTGATTTTAGCTAAAATTCGATGAAATTAAACCTTAAATCCTAATCTAAATGAAAATTAAACCTAAATGACAGATTAGAAAGCAAAAACCGCTTCCACTAACCCTGCGATTGCGATCAAATTATCGTGATTAAGCCTCTCAATCACCGAAAACGAGAAGAACACGATCGTGGAATTCAAGCGGCGATTTCTCCTTCGTTTCTCCACCAATTCTTGACTTCAAACCCTCCATGGATGCGGAAATGAGAGAGGAAGAGGATGGAATCAAGAGACTCGAGAGGGGAGGTGTCTAAACAGATCAATTCCTTTGATTTCCAACTCGAATGCTTACAATTGTCGAAGAACATGTCATTTTATAGTGTTATTGGGCGTAACCGTTGATAACACGCAATCTTAACATGATAAAATATGATTATTAATGCAATTTAAGGCATAAAACATTACATTTATGTGCATGTTATCATACTTTGAGTGCATTTCTATCATTCTATGCATATTTATGTCATAATCTCAAAATGCACTAAATTAGGGTTAATTGTGATAAATTAAGGATAAATTATTTTATAACCCATCTTTACTTGAGATTATGAATGGTTTTTAAAGTTCAATAATGAGAGAAATCATATTTATGAACATTCATTTAATTTTCTAAAGTTAAAATCTTTAAAAAATGAATGTATTTTTGAAATATAAATTAAATCTCTTGTTATTTAAATATTTTAAATTTTTAGAATGATAGATAATTAAATTTCAGATCAAATGAAAGAAATTTGGATTAATTTGGAGTTGTATTTTATGAGATATGATTTTTACAATTTTTAGGGATTTTTCTGTATTTTTCTGGATTTTTCCTGATTTTATTTTCTATTTAAAACGTTAAAAAATAATAAAAAATAAATGAAAAATTCACAAAATAGGGTGCGGGACCCGCGTGGATGCGACGTGGCACGCAAGGCCATGTGGCAGCGCCACGCGGACCCACGCAGCGCCTACGTGGCGCATAGTTTATATATTTATTTACATTATATAATAAGAGGTATTCAGCCTCCCGTATATCAGGAGGGTATTCAACCACTTACTCCGTCGGGTCTTATAAACCCGACATACTCCACTAACGTTTTCCGTGTGGGACTAAAGTCCCACACATTGTTTTAAAACCGCAGGACACGTGGAGCGATATGAGGCGTCGGATCGTGATCGGAGCGCACCGATCGAGTGGGCGCGTGGTCCACGGATTAAATCAAAGACCACGTGCGTTTTAAACAAGTTATAACGGCTCAGATTTTACTGACGTGGCAGAAGCGGAGGCGTCGGATCGGGATGACGCGACGATCGCACGCGTCGATCGCGTGAACACGGACCACCGATCAGCTGATCGCGCACGTGGCTTAAAACCGGCATTATAACGGCCACGATTTCACGCGATCAAACGCATCTAGAGCGTTAGATAGCGATCCAACGGGCACCGTTTCAAGGCGTTTTATAACGCAAATCGCGAGGATGAATCTGGAGCGTCCATCGAAGATCTAATGATCGTGATATATTCGTAACATTTCACTAATTGAAGCGTTTAATCTGGACCGTTGATCGAGCCTAACGCATTGATCGGACTGTTTGGCCCAATTTGGGCTATAAATCGACGAGTTCTTCATCGTTTGTACTCATTCTTGAGAGATTTGATCTAATTGACCTATCTATACGCATATTCTCTTGAATCTCTCTCTTGTAATCACTTCTAGACAAGATTCCGCGTCCACGGAGTGTTTATAAGAGAGATTTCGACGATCACATCGTGCGAGGAGAATTTGTCTCTTGAACACCGATGTTCACATTTGAATTCTCGGAATGAAGAGCCGTCGATCCGGCGATCAATTGGATCGATTTGATCGTTATCTCGGGTTAGAAAACAAGTTTATCCTCTTATCTATCGTCGTGTATCATCAATTTTAGGATTAGGACTTCAATTTAAGTTTAATTTGTTTTCAATTTCAAGTGTGTTCTTCGCGATTTCCGAAAATTTCTCTCCACTTCAATTTGCGATTTCTCCGTGAAATCAAGTCCAAATTCGATGATTCTTGATTCCGTGGAATCGATTTGAAGTCTTCTTTCTAAATCTACCATTTTCCCTAATTTCTCACCTCAATTCATCGTCCAATTTGACCAAATTCCAAAAGATATCTCGAAAATACCTTATTTCCCTGTGGATTCGACCCTTATTTACTATTATACGCCTCAATTCTCTCTTAATTCCCCAAATTGGTAAATTAGGCTTTATTTTTTACACGAGACCGTGTGAAATCGACTGACCTCGCGGTCTCGTCTCGTCAACCGTCCGATGGTTTCGATCGACGGTTACAATGGAACGGTCCATCGTGGACCGTTTCAAAAATGTCATGGTCGTCCGATCTTGATGAAGGGCTCAGATCGATCTGCACGATTAACGTTTTAAAACGCCTTGATTTGTCATCATTGGATCGCGATCCAGCGATCACGATGCTCCCCGCTAGATCGCATCTTGTCCGTTATAATGCCTTAATAAAGGCACGTGCGCTTGATGGACTTTGGTGGACCGTGCGTCCATTCGATCGACGCGCGTCGATCGATCATCCATTTGATCCGGCGCTCCTCGTCAAGCCATGTCACTTGCATTTTAACACATCGTGTGGATTAGTCCCACACGGAAAAGAATAGAGGAGATCGTTGGGTTTATAAGACCCAACGGTTTAGAAGGTTTGAAAACCCTTCCGATATACAAAAGGCTGAATACCCACTATATAAACTATGTAAATTATAAATAAATATATACGCCACGTAGGTGCCGCGTGAGCGCTGTCACGTGGCCCTCAGTGCCACGTCGCATCCACGTGGGACCCGCATGGAATTAATCCACTTTTTGGCATTTTTTAATTCATTTTTATTATTAAAAATCGAAATAAATTCAGAAAAATCCGGAAAAAAATCCCTAAAAATAGAAAATTCATAACTTTTAATATATAACTCCAAATTAATCCAAATTTCTTTCATTTGATCCAAAATTTAATTATCTATCATTCTAAAAATTCAAAATTAATAAATAATGAGAGTTTTAAATATTATTTCAAAAATTCATTTATTTATTTAAAGATTTTAGCTTAAAAAGTAAATAAATGTTTATAAAAACCTTTTCTCTCATTATTTTAACTTTAAAAACCTTTATAATCTCAAGTAAAGATGGGTTATCAATTATTTATCTTTTAAATTTGTCATATTTAACCCTAATTTAAAATATTTTTGAGATTATCGTTTCATTTTGTAGAATGATAGAAAAATACACATAAGTATGATAACATGCATGTAAATGAAACTATTTATACCTTAATATGCATCAAAAATCATGTTTTATCATGTTAATATAGCATGTTATCAAACACTATCATCCCACCTATTGTGACTTTTCTCTTTACATATTCCCCAAGTCCCTACATAAGACATATCTTCGAGCACTTCAAGTGCATGAGTGGAAGATGGCCACAAATTCTTGGAACTTGGGATCTAGGGTGACACACAACCAATGCTATCATTGTGACCTAAAAGTTTGATATTTACCCTTAATTATAATCCCAATACCACGATGGCCTGTCACAAGGCTTAATTGGTGGCTCGTAGCATCACATGAGCGTACAACATGAATCTATAGAAATATTCTTTATGGTGGTCCCCTTGAACTCCATCCACATTCTTGTGTTTCTTGGTGGCACTTCAACGATCTACTTGCTTTATCAGGATCTTTATTGACTTGTACAAAGCCGGTATGCCCAATTGTAAAGTTTAGTTGCCTACTCACCTTCTATGGCTTCACTCCATGTGCTTCATATCCTAATGTGACGCAAAAGTCCACTTCTTGGGGCTCTATAGTTCTTTATATTTTGGTTACTGATATTCTAGTGAAAATCTTTGCCACGAATGTGTATATTGATTCGTACTTTGTGATGTGGGGCTTGTAGAAACCTTGAAAATTCCTTGGGACACAGTTTTCTAATCAATTGGGTAAGCTCATTCTCTTGCAAAAGAAGTATATCGTAGATCTTCTTGAGAAAATTGGGTTACTTGGCTGCAAACCAGAATCTTTAGTGGTTAAGGCTCACCCTACGTCCCGGTGTACTAGTTCACCAAGTTAGAAGATGCTAATTGATATCTATGTCTTATATGCAAGATGATCTACTTGATGGTTATCCAATCATTGCTTATGTTGTTGGTGTGCTAAGCTAGATCAGTAGGAACCTTTCAAGATGCAATGTAAGGTGCCATACAAGTCATTGTGTAGATCAAGTAACATCTTGTAAAGGGCTCATCGACAAGAGGAATAATCATCTTTGTGTTTAGGCTTATTCTTACTCTAGATATGCTTGGGAAAAATGAGATTGGAAATCAAGAAAATGCAACTCAATAGATATTACTATGTGGTCTTATGGCTCTCTCATAAGCAAAATGTTGTTTCCTATTGCAATACAAAAGCTAAGTATTGTGAGACAACTTGTGAGATCATGTACTTATGATCTCTTCTATAGGACTTGGATGTCACGCCTAAGATGCTATGATTATATATTATGATAGCTAGGTAGCTATCTTCATTGAAGGCAATCCTACTTTCTATGATCATCTGAAGCACATTGAGGGAGATTACTGCTACCTTCTATCTCGTCCATAGACTTCATTTGACCAATATGTTGACATTGTAACAAAGAGCCTCCCCAATATATCTTATGAATCCTTAGACGCCAATTTGGCCTTGTTTGTTCTATAAGCTCCAACATAAGGCAAAGTGTTAGAGTATAGCCCAATAGGGTTTACAGATTAGTTGGCCTTAGCCCAACATGAGGCAAATATTTTATCTTATCCTTTTCTCCTCTATATTAGAGGCCTTTACTCTCTTATTTTAATATATGTATTAGGGATGGACCGCCTTTTAGAATCAATTCCTTGCACTGCCAAATTTTCTTTTAGAATCACTTTGGAATTTCTAAAAGTTAACAACTTCAATTGGTGTCTTATTTGTCCTATTATAATTTATCCATTCAATGAGATAAATCTGTTGGAAACTAGAAATTATGCATCATGATTCATCAGAATAATCAGATTGTAAACACGGAATTAAACGCGTACCTGGATTCACCGGATTGATCTTCATCAATGTAGACTACTGAATCGGAGAATAGTCTTCTTGAATATCCCTGATGTAACCTCCTGATCTCTAGAGGAAATGGGATTCTCTCTTGAGGGTTATGAGCATCAGGTTATCCAAGTGGACTATGGCCTCCTATTTATAGGGATAGAGGAAAGCTTAAGCCTCTAATCAGTCATTAGACAGCCCATTATTGACTAATGACTGATTTACTGCCTCTACACATAATTAACCTCCACACACATAAATGAATGTCGTAATCCCCAGATTAAACATAATTGAATCACTTAATGGGATTATAATGATAGCTAATCCACAATAATACATAACTATGTCCACTTAATGAGATTAGATCTAACAATCTCCCACTTGGACAAGATATGTATTAACTAAATATTGTGAATTATCACTTTATGAGCTCAACTTGATGCTATCTGATAAAAGAACAAAAAGTATATATAAACATTTAAGAATTACTTATAGTTAGCTCAAATAACTCGTAAATCTATCATCATATGCACTATTTCACGAGTTAATTATCATATGTCATCAGTACATCAAAGAAGAAATGTCATACATTACTTTTGATCCCCTTGATTGCAGGAACTTACAAGCATAAGAATGGAAGCAAAATCATCTAAAATAGAGGAGTAGAAGGCTAATGGGCTATCCAGGGCATCTTGAGGGGAGCCCAGTCAAAGAAGAATCGGTGGAGCCCAGTCAATGCATCTCTCCTCGCAGGGGTTTAAAAGGAAGGGGGGCTGCAGCTTTTCGGCTTCTTCTTCCTCGAGCATTCTCTCTCCTAGGGTTCGTCGTTTTTAGAAATTCTGTTCGCCGGCATTCTTTCCGTGGGGAGGATGTGCAGTATTTGACAAGTTGGTGTAATGGTTATTCTCTTTTCTTGTATCCTCCGAGCTCTCTCTCCTTTCCCACTCTCACTTGTTCTTTCTTCTTCCGCTTTCTTCGAAATCCTCTCTTTCTAATCTAGTTCTTCCCAGTTTCGTCCTCGCTCTCCTTTCCCTTCCACAAAGTTTTTCCGCCCTCTTTCTTTCGGTCCGCTTCTTTTGTCCCCTTCTTCTCTCTCTATGAATCACTCCCGCAACGTCACCTTCACCTCTCACGTCCTCTCCTAATCTCCTCTCAATACTTTCCCGCAACCTTACTTCTGCTTTCTCGTCTTCTATTATGTTTTTCTTTATCTCCGCTTATACAGCCGCTCAACCTCTCTTCCTCCTTCCACCCCTTTAGATTCTACTGCTATCCTCCTATCGTTCCCTCAAAGAAAAAAATAGATTTGCATTCCCGCGTTTTCTTACCCTCGTAATTCTTTCTTTCGCACTGTACGCCCCCCTTACACATATTTTCCCGCATCCACATCTCTCTCTTCCGTTCTTCCGCAAATTTTCATTCTCGCTCCCCCTTCCGAACAACCTTTCCTTCTAGCTATTTTGCTCTCTCTCTCTCTCCTCCATTCTCGCTTTCTCTCCTACCTGCCTTCTTTGACTTTCTCCCTCCTACTCTATCCTCCTCTCTCTCTCGATTTCCCTAACTCTCCAGTTCCCTTTCGCTCACGGCTATTCCCTCTCAGGTAATCGCACTTCATCTCTCCTTTATTTCTCTCTCACAACTCCCCCCGAGTTCCGCTCAAAATTTCTCCGTATTTGCTTCTTTCTCTCACTCTTTCTCACGATCAAGCTCTCCTCTCTCCCATTCAGTAATTCTCAGCCACATTTTGTTTAGTCCTTCTCTTCTGTCTCATCTTGCTTTCTTGCTTTCTTTCTCCTAATATTCCCTTGCAATCAAACTCGTCTTTCCTTTGTCCAATAGCATCTCCTTCACCGCATTCTGATTTCGCCCGTATGCTCTCTCCTTCTTTGTTTTCAAGTTCATCACTCTACCTTTCTATCTCAACGTTTTTTCCCCTTCCCTGACCTCTCACTTCGGCAAATCCTCTTCTTCCACGTGGAACCTCACCTATTTCCCTTTCTCTGAGTCTTTTTCTGTCGGTTCTGTTTTTCTTCTTTCTTACTTACTGTTCGCCTTTTCACTCCAGTTCCGATCTATCTCTCCTTTTAAGTCTTCGTTTTCTTCTAGGTTTCTTATTCCTCTCATTCTGCAGCACTCTCAGTCTCAAATATCTCTTTCATCTATTATATCTCCCTATATATTTCTCTAATCAACAAAAAATTTTCTACCCTCTCTTTGGTTCACGCCCTAGAATCCCTGTGGATCGACCTAGAAAGCTATACAACCTACATAACTCTACCATTCATCGCTTCCTAGCTTATAAATAGTAAGTTTGTTAGGCTTGAATATACGACGACCTCGAGCCTATCACTATCATTTGCGAACATTCTCATCAATCTCATCCATCATCAAACCAGCAACGAACCAAGGGGATTTTCGTCACATTGAGCATAACTAAACCCAAACAATGATCACATATACTGATCGGATGAATGACATAGATCGTGTGTGGATGTGTAGCATGAAAATTACATGAAATGTGATTCCTACATGTACATTTTCAACTTGGTCCTCTGAAGTCTGAAGAGAGATCAACTGAAATTAAGTTCATAATGGTAAAATTCAAACAACATGTCTGTTACATAATAAGCACACAAAATACACCAAACTCCCACTGAAATTACATATCGTCATATGAAGTGAGACCCATATAAGCAATATGTTCACGGAAAACTGAAACCGGAACCCCTTTAGTAAGTGGATCTGCTACCATGGAGTTTGTACCGATGTGCTCAATAGATAGTTGTCCATTCAGAACTCGTTCTTTAACAACCAGATACTTGATATCTATATGTTTAGATTTTGTCAAGCTCCGATTATTATTGGCAAACATAACGGCTGACTGATTGTCACAATAAAGCTTAAGTGGTCTTTCAATTCCTTGAACTACCTTCAAACTTATGACAAAATTTTTCAGCCAATTGCCATGATTTGATGCTTCATAGCATGCTATATATTCTGCTGCCATAGTGGAAGACGCTATAAGTGCTTGTTTAGCGCTTTTCCATGAGATAGCTCCTCCGGCTAGCAAGTAAATATAGCCTGAAGTAGATTTTCTGCTATCAATGCATCCAGCAAAATCAGAATCTGAATACCCAATGATCTCTAATTTTTCTGATTTTGTGTATGTGAGCATATAATTCTTTGTCCTCTGTAAATATCTCAAAACTCGTTTTGCAGCCTTCCAATGTGCCATACCCGGATTACTCATATATCGACCCAAAACCCCCACTATATAAGCAATATCTGGACGTGAACAAACTTGAGCATACATAAGACTCCCCACCACTTGTGCATACGGAAATTTTTTGCATCTCTTGGATTTCTAATGCATTCTTTGGGCATTGATTGAGACTTAGCTTATCTCCTTTAGCAATTGGGGTATCTAATGGTTTACAATCTTGCATACCGTATCTTTGGAGAAGCTTTTCAATATAACCCTTTTGTGACAGCCTTGAGATACCTTTAGAACGATCTCGGTAAATCTGAATGCCTAAAACATAAGAGGCATTACCAAGGTCCTTCATTTCAAAGTTGTTTGACAGAAACTTCTTGGTATCACGTAGTAAGTTTAGATCATTAGTGGCAAGTAAAATGTCATCGACATATAATACTAGAAAAATATACTTGCTCCCACTAAACTTATGATATATACATTCATCAGCAGGATTCATGACAAAACCGTACGAACTGATGATTTTATGAAACTTGTGATACCATAGGCGAGGAGATTGCTTCAGTCCATAAAGAGATTTCTTTAATTTGCAAACTATGGACTTCGGATCTCCTGTCACAAAATTTTCAGGTTGTTCCATATAGATGGTTTCATCAATTTCTCCATTTAGAAATGCGGTCTTTACATCCATTTGATGCAACTCAAGATCAAAATGGGCTACAAGCGCCATTATGATTCTGAATGAATCCTTTGATGATACTGGAGAAAAGGTTTCATTATAATCGATGCCTTCACGTTGAGTAAAACCCTTTGCAACAAGACGTGCCTTATATCTTTCTGTATTACCTTTTGAGTCCCTCTTGATTTTAAAGATCCATTTACAACCAATAGCTTTCATTCCTTCAGGTAACTGAACAAGATCCCAAACGTCATTGTAATGCATGGATTCCATTTCTTCATTCATAGCATCAATCCATTTATGAGCATTAAAGCTCTGCAAGGCTTGTCGTAAATTAATAGGATCATTTTCCTTCATCTCCAGATCAACCTCATGTTCTTGAAGATATATACTCAAATTATTTGAAATCTGAGTTTCCTCTTGAACTGTGGATTCCTTTAATGGTGCTCCTTCTTGAGGATATGCAATTTGGCTATAGGAAACAAAAGGACACGAAACATCTGCTTGAACACATGAAAGAATTAAATTACCTTCTGTATTAACACTATCATCATGTTCTTCTTGAAAGTCAGTGTCTCTAACTTTATTTCCCCCATCAAATTCAATATCCTCAAAGAAATGTGCATTTCCTGTTTCAAAGATTCCTCTAGTGCTAGGATCGTAAAACTTGAAGCCCCAAGATTTTTCTGAATATCCAACAAAATAGCAACTAATTGTTCTGGAGTCTAGTTTTCTTTCTTTAGGGACATACAATCTTGCTTGAGCTGGACATCCCCAGATATGAAGATGCTTCAAACCGGGTTTTCTACCCGTCCATAGTTCATATGGTGTCTTTATAGTTGCTTTGGTTGGAACTTGATTCAATAAGTATATAGCTGTCTTTAAGGCTTCACCCCATAAACTAATGTGAAGCGATGATTCAGCCATCATACTTCTCACCATATCTTGAAGTGTACGATTCCGTCGTTCAGCAATGCCATTCATACTAGGAGTGCCTGGCATAGTATATTGAGGAACAATTCCTGATTGCTCGAGATATCGAGCAAAACTTCCAGGACATTGCTCACCAGATGCATCATTCCTTCCATAGAACTCTCCACCACGATCTGATCTCACACCCTTGATCTTCTTGTTGATTTGATTTTCTACCTCTGCTTTAAATATTTTAAATGTGTCCAAGGACTCTGATTTATCACGGATGAGATAAATATAACCATATCTCGAATAATCATCAGTAAATGTAATGAAGTATCGATGCCCATTTCTTGTTGCTGTAGGAAATGGCCCACAAGTATCTGTATGAATTAACTGTAATAACTCTGTTGCTCGTGAAGATCCCTTTCCTCTAGTGCGCGTGTTCTTGCCTTTTATGCAACTAACACACTTATCAATGTCTCTGACATCAAATGGCTGGAGAACTCCTTCTACGACTAACCGATCAATTCTCTTTTGTGAAATATGACCCAGTCTTCTATGCCATAAGGAATAGGAATTTGAGCTTGTTGACTTGAGTTTGCTACCTCTCATGGTTGTATGCAAAATTAAGTTTGATGGAGTGACAATATTAAGTAGATACAAGTTACTGTCCTGTAATAAAGTGCCCGTACCAATAATATTGTCTTCATACTTGATACTAACTTTTCTATTTCCAAAAGTACAAGTATAACTAAATTTGTCCAAAGTAGATACAGACACTAGATTGCGTCTAAAAGTTGGTACAACAAAAGTATCCATAAGATCAACAAAATGACCAGTGTTTAGAAGCAATCTAAATGTTCTGATCCCTTCTACTCTAGCTGAAGTGTCGTTGCCGGTGAAGACATATTTCTCCTCACTTCTTGGCTTCCGACAATGGAAGCAACCCTTTCTTTTCTCTCCACGCATGATATTTTTTACAGTCCTTCTTGAAATGACCAGGTTTACGGCCATGGAAGCAAGTCAATGCTTTATCATGCTTTTGCCTCTTATGGTCCTTTTGGAGAGCACCTCGTTGATTGATCTTTTCTTGCTTCCTTTTCTTTGATTTGGAGGTAGAAGTAAAATTTGCGCTTTCAAAATTGACTTCATTTAAGCGGAGTTCTTCTTGAGCACATAACGAAGTAAGATCTTCAAGACTCCATTTATGCTCCTGGATACTATATGTCAACTTGAAATGATCAAATCTTGGTGGGAGAGACTTGAGAACAAACTCCATTAGCATCTTGTCACTTACTTCCATGCCCAGTTGTCCTAGCTTTGCTGCAACTGTATTCATCTGATAGATGTGTTCTCTTACTTGTCCTCGGTCTTTGTATTGCATGGAAGATAGCTTCATAAATAATTCTCTAGTTTCCACGACTTTATTTTTGGAGAACTTCGATTCTATTTTCTCCATAAATTCTTTGGCGGTCAAGTCTTTGTTCTCGAGTTCGCCTTGATAGACTTCTGGAATCACTCGTTTCATAGTCATTAAACATACTCTATTAGAAGTGTTCCATGCTTGAAATTTCTTCGCATCCTCTTCTGGGGGCTTAGGGTCGTTCATGGCAGCGTCAACATTGGCATAGGCTAGTGCAATCATGACATCACTCTTCCAGTGGTTGAAATTTGTGGAAGTCAAAATAGGAACTCTATTTCCTTGTACGATGATGTATTCGTCTGAATAAGCTGCATAAAGAGGACAAAGAGTAACTCACAACTGAATTTGCAAAATTTAAAATATACATTTCCCAAGATATCAGTGCACATTAACGAGTCGTCTTTGGACAACAACATCAACTGCTAGCGACATCTTGTGTGTGATGAATGTCATTGACAATAAGTTCCTGTCAAAAGGCAAGCTATCTTTTGACCGCATTACCCTTCACAATGAACAAATTACTGAATAATTGTCACATGACAATTCTCACGAGTGTGTATAATCTCGTACGACCGCCGCCTACCTTTGGGCCAGCTAAGGCCTACATAGACATACACACCCCATCTAAGACTTTTTCTAAAAGATCTAAACAAGAGAGCCCACTTTTGCAGGATGTTGTTTAAATCTAGAAGTCCAAAAATCATAGACGTGTATATATTTTGCAAAGTGAGGAATGTCTTCTCTTTCCAAGCCTTCCTTAATATAGTAAGGCCTTTTAGCCTTTTTTTTTTTTAAGGCTTTGGAAAATGAAGTAGATACTCAAAATAACCCCTTATAGGTTTTTATAAAACCTTATTGGGCCAAAATTTGGGCCTATTTAGCATTATTGGCCTTTAACTAGCCCTAGAAATGTTTATTGGGCCAAGAAATAACCCTAATTTACGATTATTGGGCCTTAATAAACCCATTTCCATTTATTGGGCTTTAACAAGTCCAAGTAGCCCTAATAAGAGTCGTGCCCCTCCCCTTCTTTCTTCATTTTTCCTTCTTTTTTTCCCCCTCTTCCTCTCTCTACGAACCTCTTCTTCTCCTCTTTTGATTATCGATCTTCTTCCTCATTTCTTCCTCTGAATCTCCGTGTGAACGAAGGTTGAAGAAAGAGCGGCGATTGCGGCAGGTAAGGCGGTTTCGGCGTGGATCTTGAGGATAACTTCACCGACTCAAAACAAATGGCGGCGAATGCGGCGGATTAGACGTCTTCACCGACTTAAGAAGGCGGTTGGTATTTTCCGCCGAAATTGTAACTTGGGAAGCCAAAATCGATTTTGATTTCTTCCGAAATCAAGGTAATCGATGAATTTCTGTTCTTTGTTACCGCCATTAGAGGCGGTTCCGTTCCTTCCTTCACAGGTAATTCAATGTCGGTTTATGAACCGACATGAATTGAATCACCGACCTACCGACTTACCGGATTGTCGCCGACTAAAATCGCAAGATCAGTGCGATTTCAAGAGGAAGCTCTCAGGGTATTCGTCAAGATCCTGCTGCGACGAGGAACAGAGGAGAATCCGGAACTGAAGAGGATGACGCCCTCTTGATTTGCCGCATCGACATACCGGCGTAGCGACGCATCACCGAGGATTCTCTCCTCAAGCATTACGATCGGGAGAGAATTCTCTGCCCTCCACTCGTCCGAACACTTCGCGACGAGAGGTTGACCAAGACCGAGAATCATTCTTCATGCTCTTTCACTATTTTATACCCCTTCCTTTTTTTTTATAAGAACTATACCAAATCGGCATGTTCTAAACTTTGAAAGATGAATAAAATTTCGATAATGAAATTTCATTCCCGGTCGGCAAATTTCAAAGGAACAAAAAAATAAATAAAACTGCACGATAACTGGATGAAAGAGGAAAACAAGCTTTAATCGGATAACTTTAACAAAGGCAAACCGATCAAATGAACTTGATAAGGAAATACTAGAAGATCCGATGAAGAATTTCTTCCGAATTTCATTGAGATAGAAAATAGTAAACCCTAACTATCTCAATGAATAGATGAAAAATTAAACCATCTGATCATCCTAACGAATAGATGCATAGATTGGCTCTGATACCAATTGTTGGAAACTAGAAATTATGCATCATGATTCATCAGAATAATCAGATTGTAAACACGGAATTAAACGCGTACCTGGATTCACCGGATTGATCTTCATCAATGTAGACTACTGAATCGGAGAATAGTCTTCTTGAATATCCCTGATGTAACCTCCTGATCTCTAGAGGAAATGGGATTCTCTCTTGAGGGTTATGAGCATCAGGTTATCCAAGTGGACTATGGCCTCCTATTTATAGGGATAGAGGAAAGCTTAAGCCTCTAATCAGTCATTAGACAGCCCATTATTGACTAATGACTGATTTACTACCTCTACACATAATTAACCTCCACACACATAAATGAATGTCGTAATCCCCAGATTAAACATAATTGAATCACTTAATGGGATTATAATGATAGCTAATCCACAATAATACATAACTATGTCCACTTAATGAGATTAGATCTAACAAAATCACCTTACTAGTTATCACCGAACTGGTCATATTAGTTGTAAGAAAGTACTTGATATTATTCATTGTAATTTTTTACCGACCATTCAATGACATTAGTAATGTTTGTTATTATACTTTATGAACACATTTCTTGTATATCAGAGAGTTAAACTATATGTTGAGGCAGCGTTACTAAGTGAATCTTGTTCAAGAAACTGATATTATAGTTTACTTGACCAAAGTTCTACCCAAAGATTATTGTGCATTATTGCACATCAAACTGTCAAACCAACGTTTCTTGTACATTAAAAATAAAAAATTTTCTGAAAGAGTGTTCATGATCCTATTTTAAGACATATCTGATGCACATGTTTCTAATGAGAATTCCTCTTTGTCACAGGTTTATGTGAATCAAAATTGACATATTAGATCAATTTTCTTTAATGCACTTCTAATTTTACAGATATTAGTTTATTTTGCAAATTTATTAGAGCTAAAATTTTATGGTAATTTTACAATCTAGAGGTTTTCACGATTACATGGGTTAAAAACCATCTTTAATTTTACATGGGAATAAAAGAATGGACACTGCTCACAAGAGATGCCTCAGGCATTAAGAATTACTTGTTGAGGGATTGGAATGATATATTGACCTATTGGGCATCAACTTTGTCTCTCACACCATCTAATATTGATTTTCCAAAGGATATTTAACTTCCAAACATGGGCTAGGATCCTTTTTAACCTTGAAGAAAAAGGTTTATCACATTTTCTAAGTCCATCTAAATGAACAAAGAAGTGATCAATCATATTCACTGTAGATAAATTTCTTGACACGCCAAAGCAAACGATTGTCAAGATTAATTAAACATGTTCCACTTCCTAATGTTCCTACAACTAATCCTCAAATATTAGTTGCAAGGATCAACATTAATGAAATTTCTCAGGAAAAAAGCCATGTCTCTAGTGAGAACCAGATAAACCTAAGACTGATAAAGGGCGTTACCTCTTCTTGATTTCCTTTCAGCCCTATCCGGTTCCTTCAATCTCCTGCTGTCTTCCGTAAATAGTGAGCTTTTGTGGGTCTTCGAGGTAGTCGCTTTTTCTGACTTTTGAAGGTGAGAATAAGAAAATATTAGGCATATCACCACGTCGTGTCAAACATTTTAGAGAGATCTATAGAGAGAAAGAGATTACAATTTAATAATTATAATTTCAATTACAATTTCTCTAAACCCTACCCCTATCAACTTTAATAATATGTCTCTTTTTCTTCTGTCTCTACATATTTTCTCCCAATCGATCTACTTCTCCATCGATTAATCTCACCGTCACAGACACTATCACGTGTGCTATTTCTCTCTCTATCCTTCATTTTCCCAACATACCGGTGGGCCCACGATACCCTGAGTTTCCCACTTCCTTTCCCTTTGCCGGGGGAATCACTATATACCGAAATAGACTTGTCATAATCCCGAACCTCAAGTTTCCTTCCATTTTACTTCTGTCTTCATGGATAGCAACATAAGCATGGGAAGAGAAATATTCTTTCGTTCCTCTCTTTCGGGGGAGGTGGATGGGGAGGCGGAGCTACAAACGGATAGGGTTCTGGCCGCCACCCTCAACCACCGAGAGGCTGAGCGGCGGCGCCGGGAGCGAATCAAGCTCCATCTGGATCGCCTCCGCTCAATCCTGTCATGTGATTCCAAGGTTCTCTCTCTCTCTGTCCGTCCTCAGTCTTCATCTTTTCTTCTTCTCTATTATGTTGTACACTCTATCCCCGTCTCCATTATGGAGAACCTTTCGGTACCGCTTTCTATTAGTCGCTCATCTCTTTCCTCTGCCGATGTATCGGTACCATTCTTTATCGTTTCCTCCTCTCTGTGTTCTTCTTCTTCATCATAAGTGAAGGCAAATAATCTTGCACCGTTCTCTCTCTCTAACCATCTATCTCGTCGAGCCCGCCGTTTCAAATGTTTATTATTTGAGCATCTTTCCTTTTTCATGAATCTGAGTTCACTAATCTCTAAATAAATCTCTTCAAACATTTACCCCCTCGTGTCCCAAATGATTCATTTATGTTTCTCGCTCTTCCTTTTCTTTCCTGGGATCACCCGGCAACATTACTTTTCCTCTGTAATATTCTCATCCCTCCTGAATTCGTGTAGACAGAGAAAGCTTCTCTCCTGGCCAAAGCGGTGCAACACGTAAAAGAACTAAAACGCAGAGCTCTCGAGGTGGGAAAAATGGACGACCGATTTCCCTCTGAGTCCAACGAGGTCTCCGTTCTCGCAACAGACGTACCGGGTTTCGGAAGAAGACCCATTTTAAGAGCGTCTATTTGCTGTGAAGATCGATCAGGATTATTCCCAGAGCTATCGCAGACCCTGAAGTCTCTTCGTCTGAGTATTTTACGTGCGGAGATTTCTACGATAGGAGGTAGAATAAGAAACGTTCTCGTAGTCGCCGGAGACGATAATGGCCGAGAGGCGGAGTTTTTGACGGACGCTTTGAAGGCTTTGGCAGAAGGAAGCGGAGGCAGAGATCAATCGAAGAGGAGGAGAATCGTGACGAAGGAGCTCGTCTGAGATGTAAGCTGAAGGAGCGAGCTTACTTTGTAGTAATGGGACAAAATAATCTCTTTTTGTCTGGTGTTGTCTGATTGCTGCTCCTTTTGAGGACAATTATCTCTCTCTCTCTCTGGATATTATCACACAGTCCCGTGTAACTATTTTTCTCTTTGTTCTATGTTCATCTCTTTTTTGTATGGCAGCATAAATTACATAACGGATGACGTCTTTTCTACTCCATATATATCGGCATGATACCATGCTTAAATTTCGGTCTGGCAACATATCTTTTATCACATCAGATCTCCTTGATCTCTTTACTTTTCGTCTCTGATCTTCTTGATCTCTTCTCTCTCTCTCTTTCTTCCTCTAGCTATATTACATTTGCCATGAGTCCATTTCTGTATCTCTCTAAATATATTGCATTTACGTGTCCCCGTAAGTCTATTCTCTCTCTCTCTCGTTATGTTCTTTGAACGGTGAACCAGGCGTCCATTTCGGATAGTCCGCTTTCTTCTCTCTTTCTCTCTCTCTTATTTACATCTCTTTGTTTTATGGCAAAAATCTTTCTCTTATTTCGTCTCATAGTTTATGTCATCATGTCTTTACTTCTCAGATCTCCAATCGATAATCTCGTTATCAAGCATTCTTATTTAAATCTCTTCATTTCATTGCCACATACCGCGACTTCTGAGATCTTCAAATGAAGGATCTCTCTCTCACTCGTTCTTATTTAAGTTTCTGTATCTGATTACAACTTATCTCTACTCTTCGGATCTCCTTCAATTGATCTCTCTCTTTACTTAGGAAAGGCAAGATGACAAACTAGTGATCATTGCTGCCGGGGAGCCGACAAAAAGGGGAGAGAGGAAGGACAGCCCCTTAAACTCCTTTTTCTTTTGTTCCTTTCTCTCTCCTCCTTTGTCCAGCGCCGTCTTCCCCGGCCATTGTCTGCTCGAAACACGCGGTCGAAAGCAGACTGAGGTCCCTGCCTCTCCAATTCCCGAGGAGAGACTCGACAGACTCTTCTCCCCACCTTCCATCGCTCTTAGAAAAGATTCCTTCTACGGATTTGGTTCTAGAAATTTACAGAGGAATAGATCCCACTGTCCATAAATTTACGAAATTTCTTAAGATGGAGATTGAGGTTCTGTGATAGAGAAAGAAAATGGTAGATTCCCGTAGATAGTGAGGATGAGAGGGGGAGAGAGAGGCAGACACAGAGAGACAGGTTTGCTGGGGGTTCCATTACGGTTGAGTTTAGACTTTCGACTGTCAAAGAAAGAGAAAGAAAATATGCTAAGTGATGATTTGAGAAATGTGAAGAAAGAAAAGAGAGGTCTCCAAATCAAGAAGTGTAAATGAGAGATAGAAACAAAAATGAGAAAACTAAGAGCGACATAGCCCGGTTGGTCGGGATTTACTATCAAAAGATAGCGAAAGCTGGAAACTGGAAGTTGAAAATGAGTAACGCGAGAAAGAGATAGATAGAGAAAGATGCGTGGGTACTGGGCACTGTTGACACTACGGGAAAAGGAGAAGGATAAAGAAATGAATGCAGACCGCGAGATATTCTGAAAATCCAAGAGTAGATTGAACGCTGTTCATCCACAGGAAAGACAGAGCCGCAATTTACGGGGAAAAGATTTTTTCTCCAGCGTAGCAATTAGTCCGGCTCGACGGCGCCGCAATTATCTGCGCTGAGTTCCCATGATATCTTCTTCCCCGAATCTTTACAAATGATAGCTGACACGCATTTTTATTTTTCTGAAACTTCTCAGTCTTTCTTTCAGATTTCAAGTCTCTCTCCTTCTCTCTAGTTATTTCGACGTAGTAGTGAGGATTTCACGGTCTCTCTCTAAGAAAGTAGCCTAGTGGGATGCCGACTCGACTTATCCGTACCGCAGAAGAGAGCAATTGATGAAAGATTGAATCATTCATGGCGCAGAAAATTTGGAATGATGCAAGTCAACTGGTGCATGACAAGAAATTGAATGATCCATGATTCATTAAATAAAGATAATTTAAACCGACGAGATCTAAAATGGAATAGCGAAGGATATTGATACATACAATGGATATATTTTCCAGACGCGGTCATCTGATTCGAATGCTCGAAACAAGGCCGACAATCATCCGATATACGCTTAGGAACGAGAGAAAAAAGATGTCCAAATAAGTTTTGAAATTGCCGAATTTACTGATTTGACGTTGAGCGATCATTGCCAAAGAACAGCGGAATCGGATAATGAACAGTAGACGACAGCACAGACCTGAGAATGAAAAAGAATGCGTAATGATGCAAATTAGTCCAAACAAGACCTTTCGCTCACTATCTTCTCCATTCACGCTGCGAGCTGTTGAATGGTTACTACTTCTTGATTGCAACGTTCATCTTGAAGGTTAGTATTCAAGCATTCTATTGAGCATATTTTATTCATTTCTTGGATTACAGAAGGTTTTTTATGGTGATGTGGGCATAATCTATGTCTTTAAGCTTTTAGTGGTTAGATGAAATAATCTGTATGATGATTATGTGGCGAAACGAGAAGGTAAGTCATGTCAGTAAGATAAAGTTGATCTCGTTATCAGCTGCTGGTTGGCTGATTTATTGACAACCTTTATTTTGATAAGATTGTGAATTAGCTGTCTTGACTGGTGCAAGTTGAACTGATCTGTCGCCCCGATTCACTGATATGGGCGTAGATATTCCCTCACAAACTCAAAGGAGGAACCATGTTGGGTTTGATTTTGATCAGAGAAAGCATTGCTTGGAGAGCAACTTCGTCAGGGCATCAACTAGCGGACCATGTGTGCAGATAAAGGCAACCAATTTGTGAACAAAATGGTTATCAATTTGAATATGTCTGGTTCTTGCGCGGAATATTGGGTTCAAAGCTCCAATGTTGTCGCACCAAAATGTCGGAATGGACCTTAGTGGTACTTGTAATCTGTAGAGTAGCGATCTGATCCAAATGAACTTCGCGATGGCGTTGGCAGCCAAGTTGCTGCCTGCTAGAGCGCACGACGATTGGCTGTTTCTTCGAACTCCAGATATAAGATTTGCCCCGAGTCAATGAGATAACTACCGCTCAAACATCGCCCAGCCGGCATCGCTAAAGATTGTAGTTGTGAGTTCGCGATATTTATAAAACTAATCATCCCTTTTAGCTATCAAAGGATATGTTTGTTGTGGAAGTAGACGTGAACAGTCGGAGTATGCATGTGTTGACCAGCATTGTTGACTGCGTAAGAGATGTTGGGGCGTGTGATATTCAAATATTGGAGAGCTCCTACCATACTCCCCTAAGTTGCAGGATCAATATCAACAGATGCTTTAGTAGTAGTCACTGACTTACACGGAGTAGATGAAGGCTTGCAGTCTTCCATTTTAGTTTTAGAGAGAAGGGATGCGATATATTTTGTTTAATTAAGAAGAAAATCCTTATTGTTTCAAGTTTGTTCAATGAATAGAAAGAATATTTTGGGATCTAAGTCTCTTATAGAAGACGTCGTTTGTAGATGATGGAGAATTCGAAAGATACCTTGCATGTGAGGACTAATCGGGTGGATATCGTCAACGTCCATGAGAAGGATATATGGTGTGACTTATTTATATTTGAAGTACAACGAGGAATATGTACGAAAGCCTAGGAAACCTACGGTCTGTAGAAAGAAAGTGAGTTTTCTAAACCATTCATGTGGTGCCTGCTTAAGGCAGTACAAGTATTTCTCTAGATGGCACACGTGGTTAAGATAGTTGGGGTTATTCCATGAATGGTGCCTTCCAGAAAATGGTTTAGAAAGAATATTTTCTAAACCATGTAGGTCTCCATGGAGATATTTCTCATGATGACTAGCTAAAGGTCTCGATATAGTCTAAAGCTTCTTGTTGACCATATTTTGTTGCAACTAGGCGTGTCTTGTAGTGAGCAAAAGAATCTGTGGTTCAACACGCACTTGCTCCCAATAATATGCAAATGGGGTTGTTGAGGTACTAGAGTTTCCAGGTTTGATTACTAATAAGGGCATTGAATTCATCTAATAAAGCTTGATAGCATTTGGGATCTTTTGTAAGAAGTGGGTCCTAGTGGAGCTTTGGTGGTTGTAATTAGGCATTGAGGTAGGCAGTACTTAGTGGATTGCAAAGATATTGAGGATCTGGTTTTCTAATGATATTGGAGTTCTCATTTTCCTTGGTGGGGCAGATGAGAAAGTGGATGATAATATATAATGTATTCTTGCAATTATATGATTATTAGTTTACTTGAAGGCACAATCTATACATTTGGGATTCATGTTATAATATTTTGAGTATAGTCTCATAATTCTATGTTAATTATCTGAAAATCTCAATATGTATTGTAAAGCTAACTTTGCACAATTCATAAGTTTCAATTTTTAAACTCTAAAATCTTTTAATATTATTCTTCTTTTATTTAATTTTTTTAAAGTCTAATGATTTACATGAAATAATAAGGGAAATAATTTTAAATTATCTACTTTTAAAGAAACTTTGAAATTTATCTACTTTTAATTTTCTAAGTTAATTTAGTGAATTTTGGATTTTAATTTTCTATTGTCTAGTTATTTCATTAGTAAATGGGATAAATTAAGATATTATTTATTTAATATAATGAAGACCTTTAAATTAAAGGCATGAATTTGAAAGTTTTTGAGAATTCTTCTCAAATTTGTGAGTTTATTATGACTTTTATTGAAGTAAAAATTGGCAAATATGAGGCCCACATAAGGCATATGTCATTAGGACATGGGTGCATGCACTAATGTGGCAACATGCGGTAGTTCCTAAGGGCACTACACGATACAAAGGCAGTGTTTGCGTAGTGCCCAATTATCGGGAATAATATAGTTGATTAAGGTGATGTAATGGGTGCATTAACTTTACATAAGCCTTACACAGATACAACCAAGTCATATTATAAATTTTAGAAATATCGGACTAAATTTTAACTTTTCCTTTTCAAATGATATGGATCTCCAAAACTAATTCTAGCCCTCGATAATCACTTAATTGAGGGGGGTACATGATAACTTATGATTCACCATAGATTCATTTTCTAATTCCCAGAAAATATTAGCTATGAATCAAGGGAGTCATAACAATGTATAATCACGACACTTGATGGACTCATATAGACGTGTGGCAAGCCCAAGAATAAATGATTAAATTCGATGTCATCAACTAGATGAAGATTTCTCTAGTTGTGAAAACATGGCAAAGTCTCAAGAAATTTATCTACTTGTGATAATTCCATAATTAATGTTTAATCCTAGTTGCCAATCTAATATGATGAGGTGATTGATAACATGCTAATTAGATATGATAATACATGAATATTAATGCATTTAAGGCATAAAAGATTTCATTCCTATGCACGTTATCATATTTATGCGTGTTTATGTATCATTCTATGAAAAAGTCATTATAATCTCAAAATACTTTAATTTAGGGTTAATTATGATGAATTAAAGATAAATAATTTTATAACCCATCTTTACTTGAAATTAGAAGTAGTTTTTAAAGTTAAATAATGAGACAAATCATATTTATAAACATTCATTTAATTCTCTAAAGTTTAAATCTTAAAGAAATGAATATATTTTTAAAATAGAAATTAAATCTCTTGTTATTTATTAAATTTGATATTTTATAATGATAGATAATTAAATTTCTTATCAAGTGAAAGAAATTTCGATTAATTTGAAGTTATATTTTGAAAGTTATGAATTTTCTAATTTTTAGGGATTTTTCTGGAATTTTTCTAATTTTTTCTGAATTTTTAATGAATTTCTAAGGATTTTTCGGAATTAAAAATTAAATTTTTCTAATTAAAATCAATTTTTACAAATTTTTATTAATGCGCAAGTGACGTGGCGTGATCTGGACTGTCCAATCGCGTCACGATCGAACGGTCGACGCAGGCGGTGACGTGGCAGCGTGAGAAGCGTCCGATCACGTGAAGATTAAAAGCCGATGATCTTCACTTAATGGAGCGGGATACGTGGCGCAGCGCAATTCATCGGTGAATCGTTATATAAACAATTTAATTAGAGCCGTTGATTTGAGGAGTTATAACGGCTCTAATTAAATCGATAGAAAACGAATCTAAGGCGTCCGATCGCGATCCAACGGCATGCGTTTTGATGCGTTTTAAAACGCATGTGACGTGGCTTCATCTCGAGCGTCCGATCATGATCCAACGGCCATGATCTAACAGTAACGATTCACAATCATGCGTTTCATCAGAGCCGTTGATGCGTTTCATCGGACGGTTATACCCAAATCTCCTATAAATTGAGATGTTCTTCGTATTTGTAAAGTATTTGAGAGCAATTCAATAATAAAATTGAACTGTTTAGACACCAAATATCTCATATCTCTCACTCCCAATCGCCTCGACTCATTTTTTTGCGTCCACGGAGTGCTTCAGATCAAGATTTTGACGATCGATGAGGAAGAAATCGACGCTTGAACTCCACGATTTTTTATAAATAGCCTTGACTCCGGCGATTACTTGGATCAATTCGATTACAATTGTGGGTTAGTGATCGCGTTTCATCCTAAGCTATCTTCGTTTAGTGTTTAATTTCTGTTTAGAATCATTAATTTAATTAATTTTAAGCTTATTTTTGGTAATTTTGCTCTTTACGTTTTCAAAAATTTCACCTCATTCAATCTTCAATTTCTTCTTGAAATCAAAGTCAAATTCATTGATTTTTGATTCCGTGGATTCGTTTTCTAGTTATCTTTCATAAAATATCATTTTGCCTAATTTCTATCATCGATTCATCATCCGATTTGATCAAATTCGAAGAGATCATCAGATATTTCACTCATTCCTTCTGGATTCGACCCATGTTTACCATTATACCCCTCCATTCGAGTTATTTTCATTAAATTGGTTCGTTTGGACTTTATTTTGACATGAATTGGTTTGCAATTGATGACCACCTTGATTTGATCGGTCAATGATCTGATGGCCATGCCCAAATTTGGCCCATATATTCTCTCTCTTTCCGTGCAAACTAGATATTTCTGATTGATTAGCCCATTTGGACACTTGTTTCTTTGAATCTCTTCATTGAACCACATTACAGACTCATTTCCTTAGAAACACATTATTCTAATATGACTCCATAATAGAATTTAATAGAGTGAAAGTTTACTAAGAATTTAGGATGACATCTTATTGATAAGATAGATAGCTACAACTAAGGTTCTCCAAAACCTTACCGGACAACCGAAAACCGAACCGAACCGACACCGGCGGTAGCAAAAAAAAGTCAAACCGAAGGCTTCGGTTCGGTTTCGGTTTTCGCTTCTGGTGTCACCGGAAGCTTTCGGCTTCAGAAGGTTTCACGCGCGAGATAGAATTTCTTCCCCGCGCGAGGGAGAGAGAGGGGGGAAGGGGGAGGGGGAGTAACAGAATTTAGTGCAGGAAAGTAACGCAGCTGGGAGAGAGGGAGGGAGAGGGAGAGAGAGAGGGGAGGGAGGGCAGGAGAGAGAGAGAGAGGGGAGGTAGGGAGGGCAGGAGAGAGAAAGAGGGAGGGAGGCTAGAGACAGAGGGAGGGAGGCGGGAGAGAGACAGAGGGAGGGAGGCGGGAGAGAGACAGAGGGAGGGAGGCGGGAGAGAGAGAGGGAGGGAGGGCGGGAGAGAGAGAGCGAGGGAGGGCAGGAGAGAGACAGAAGGGAGGGAGGCGAGAGACAGAGGGAGGGAGGCGGGAGAGAGACAGAGGGAGGGAGGCGGGAGAGAGAGAGCGAGGGAGGGCGGGAGAGAGAGGGAGGGAGGGAGGGAGCGCGGGAGAGAGAGAGGGAGACGAGAGTGACGGAGGGTGAGGGAGGGAGGGAGGGAGACGAGAGTGACGGAGGGTGAGGGAGAGAGAGGGAGGGCGGGCGGGAGAGAGGGAGGGAGGGAGAGAGAGGGAGGGAGGGCGAGAGAGAGAGAGAGGGAGGGAGGGAGCGCGGGAGAGGGAGAGGGAGAGAGGGAGGGAGACGAGAGTGAGGGAGGGTGAGGGAGAGAGAGGGAGGGAGGGCGGGTGGGAGAGAGGGAGGGCGGGAGGGCGGGAGGGCGGGAGAGAGAGGGAGGGAGGGTGAGTGAGAGAGAGGGAGGGAGGGAGGAAGAGAGAGTGAGGGAGGGAGGGAGGGAGGGAGGGCAGGGAGAGAGAGAGAGAGGTAGGGAGGGAGCGCGGGAGAGGGAGAGGGAGAGAGGGAGGGAGACGAGAGTTAGGGAGGGTGAGGGAGAGAGAGGGAGGGAGGGCGGGAGGGCGGGAGAGAGAGGGAGGGAGGGTGAGCGAGAGAGAGGGAGGGAGGAGGGAAAAGAGAGAGTGAGGGAGGGAGGAAAAGAGAGTGAGAGAGGGAGGGAGGGAGGGAGGGAGAGAGAAAGATAGAGAGAGGGTGGAGAGAGAAAGATAGAGAGAGGGTCAAGATAGAAAGATAAAGAGAGATAGATAATTTTGACACTTAGACTTTTGAGAGATGATTATTTAAAACTAAATTGTTTCTATTATTTTTAAAATATTTTCAAAAGTTGAAATTTATAAATTTATGATTTTTATTTTTAATTATTGTTATATTATATATTTGTTAAAGAGAAGTGTTAATCTATTATCATTTGTTTGTGAAACATATATTTTTATATTTATATATTATGGATTCATAAAAACTTTATACAATTTATTTTCATTTTAAATGACAAATCACCGAAAGTATAGGTTTCACCGAACCGACACCGGAAAATACCGTCACCGACACCGAACCGAAGTTAGGTATAGGTTTAGGTTTTCACAAAAAACCGGTACCGACACCGGAACCAGAGAACCTTAGCTACAACTACTGCTTCATCCCAATATTAGTTGGGCATCGATGATGTTTTCAAGAGATAAAGAAAAAAATCTTTGATATGATTTGATAGTATGCAAAATTTACACATTTTATGTATTTATTCCTATAAATATGATCATAACTGCATGTTATCGTGATTCCAAATGAATAAAATGGTTAAATGTATATTTAAAAGGAAATTCTTGGTTTTTCAGGATTTGATAACATTTTATGAGAATTTTATATACTTTATTTATTAAGAAAATAGTTTATTGATAAATACACAGTGTTCTTTATTTAAAATGCAATTATTTGCATAAAAATATTGTTGGCAATATTACTATTTTTCTAGATTTTTTGGAATTTTTTAAAATAAAATAAAAAATTAATTTATTAAATAAAAAAATTTAAAAAAAATCTCTCTCTCCCTCTCTCCCACTCTCTCATGTGATGGCAAATTTTTTTCCATCAGATGCATAAGCCATCTCTCTTCTCCACACGTCCTCTCTCTCTTCTCCTCCATGTCATCTCTTTCACTCTTGTGCACACATGCATGTGTGTGTGTTTGCAAAATTCATGTCGTGATTTCTCTCTTTCGTTTTCTTCTTTTCTCTTTCTTTCTTCTTAATGAATGCTTCTAGCATTGGCTAGCCAAGAGGAAAGAGGACATCTATGGATCATTATTTGTATATGAAATATCCTTTCTAGTGAGTTTTTTCTCTTTTTTATACATTCCTTATGTTAGATACAATATGTCAAGTCTGGCTTTCGACAATGTAATTGGTAGAGTGTGTTTATACCATTAATCTTTATATTAGAATCATTTGGCAGTGATCTTTTCTTTTTTCTCAATATTTTCATATTTTCAAACCCTAAATCACATTTCCTCTATCAATTAAGGTTTCCAGCTTTCGAACAGAGTTTAGAAGGGTTTGATCGGTTAACTATATTTTTTGCATCTGTATTCTTCTTTTCATCAATCATTTCCGCTTTTTAAACTCGACTAAAATATTTTAATATTTTAATACATTTTTACCTCTCTTCCCATTGATTCAAAATCGACTCACTATTATTATAAATTTTAAAATTTGATTTTAAGAGATAAGTATAGTTTTTGAAATATAAACTTTCGCTTTCCATTATCACAATTTTATGCATATCATGCTTGTATTTTATTTTTGTTGTTCTATTATTTTATGGGTGTACAGAAAAGAAGTTATATTTATAATACCTTTAAACTTTAGATGCATGGTAAGGGTCTAAAATTCTCCTCCCTAATTTGATGGGAAAGAGCTAATTATAGAGTTGAGCTATCTTTAAACACTCAGTTCAAGGTCAGTAAAAGTACTTGATACAACGAATTCACACGGTTGTTGAAAACATACAAATATGTGTCAAAATAAATACCAAACTTACCCATTTTAAGATTTAATCATGAATTGATTAATATAATGATGAATAAGGGTCGAATCCATAGAAATTTAGGGAAATTTATGACAGGTTCTTGAAATTTGATCTAATTGGATGATGAAATGAGGCGAGAAATTAAAGATTTTAGTACTTTAGAAAGAAAAATCCAAGATGAATCCACAGAATTAAACATTGCTTAATTTGGATCAATATTCACCGAGAAATCAAGGAGCAACATCAAGGTGGAAAAATCCATTGTGATGAGAGAGAATTCGATAAAATTCTAAAAATTAATCTAATCTAAGCTTCGAAATTAAATCTAAATAATAAATGATAAAAGATAAGGAGGAAAACACATAATCTAACCCAAAATCTTGCGTGCAATGATCCAACTGAACGCCGGATCAAGGCTTTTCATTCCGTATTTTTGAAAACGGATATTCGGAGTTTAAGCGGTGAATTCTCCCTATTCTTTTGACAAAATCTTGATTTCCTCTCTTGACACCTAAATGAGTCTTGAAGAGGAAGAAATCAAGAGATTTAAGGATTGAGCTGTCCGAAAGGTTTAATCAATCGAGACAATCCAAGAATATATTTTTCGTCAAAGAGAGAACATATAAATAGAGTTGAATTGGGTGTAGCCGTTTTATTGTCTCTTCATCTTCCATCAACAGTCATGATTAAAACAATGAAGGCGAATTGGTATCCTTAAATCGTAGTCATCAGATCTTTATCAAAGCGTCACGATTGCACCATGTGATCGTAAGTAGAGAGAACATCGTAAAATCTCGTCCGTTCGATCGTGAATTGATGTATTAGATCTGGGAGTGGCTCTTTAAATCTTGGTCATTATAATTGTTCAGATGAATAGCTAGGAGTGATCCGTTTCATAAACCAATCGTCGCCCAATAAGATATTGCCACGTACCCCCCTCCTTTAAGTGAAAACTGAGGACTAAGATTAAATCCTTGTTTTTGTGCCGATCGGACACTTGTGAGCAAGCCATGTCACCTAGGAAGGGATAAAAACAAAAATAGTCTCACCTTAAAAAAAATAAGGTGATGTGATGGATATATAAGGGCGAACATGCTTAGTCATTAGCTCATGCCCTAACCAGGGCGCTTAACCACTAATCATGAGTGCTAATAAAACTCACATGTATACGTCACATGACAATCTGCAAGCACACTTCTGCTGCCACGTCAGCTCATGCATAATAATATATTTTAAATTAAAAGAAATTCAAAGTAAAGTCAAAAAAATTTAGAAAATTCTAGATAAATCCTTAGAAATTAGAAAATTCATAACTTTCAAAATATAAGTTTTTAATCCAATTTTTTTTCTTTGATCAGAAATTATCTAATCTATATTTAAAAATTCAAATTTAATAAAGAAAAAAAGAATAATTTTTTATCTCAAAAATAAATTAAAAATTATTTATTTGAAAGAGAAAACTTTAAAAAGTGAATGATTTCAAATAATATAGTTTTATCTTATTATTTTGCATTTTAAAAATGCAATTATAATCTCAAATTTTAAAATGAGAATAATCTATTCTAAAATATCACTTTTAATTATGCATGATTATCCCTAAAATAATGTATTTTGATATTATAACTTAAAGTTGTATACAATGATAGATATCCACTCAAAGTATGATAACATGCATAAAAAGGACCTATGTATTCTCTTTTGCATTTGCAATTTTCTAGGGTTTTCTTCTTCTTTTCGTCAACATGGTCTCAAAGCCATAACTGCTCTCACCGCCGTCATCATCATCCAGCATTGCAATCGTCATGCTTGATGCGCCACCTCCTCCCACTCCGGCGCACTCTCCTCTTGATCATAGTCTCCAGTCGTCATCACCGTCAAGCTTCTCCGTCGGTAAGCTTTTCCATTGCCACTCCATCTGATGCTTCGCAACGTGCGCTTTTGCGCGGAGTCCTCCTCTCTAGAGCATGCAGCGCATTGCTCTGGGGTTTCTCATCGCTGCGTGTCATCTTTTCGCTTCACTGCAAATGGTGCACTCTACATCAATCATCCCAAAATATTATCATGACTCCACCAACAATCTATGACATCACCTATGGATTCTATGTTATCTCCAACCTCTTCAACTCCGAGTTCTTACACTTCATTACCGTTCGTCCCAACACACAAGCCTAACACTACGATGATTCTTACACATGTAATCCTTCCTAATCCATCGACTTACACACCTTGTCTTTCAATCATGACATAACTTACTCGGCTAACTTATGACTTTACGATACATAATTACACGACATGGGCTTCTTGTTTTTAGCTCTTCCTTGGCTCTCATAGTCTTCTTCTTCATCTCACAGATGATCCTCTGCCAATTCGTGACCCATTGTATGCTTCTTGGTCGCAATCAAACTCAGCCATCATCGCTTAAATGATTTATAGCATTGTATAGAGCATCACGAGTCTCCCTGCTCACATTAAGCCAACACACTCCCTGTAGAAAACTTTTGAGACTATGTACGCCAACCAAACAAACATCAGTCATATGGTTGAGATCTTTGAGTCCCTTCTCACCTGCAAGCAAGGAGATCTCTCTCTTCAAGCCCACTTTGCCTTCTTGAAGGGCTTAATTCAAGAGGTTGATCTTTCTTAGCCACCCACCAAAGACCCAATGACATTGAAGCAATATCGAGAGGAGCTTTATGTAGACATCTACTTGTGTGGGCTTCATCCCTCTATCACGTCCTAGATTTGGGGCTTTCTTCTCTCTAGTGATCGTGTACCTAGCCTCACTACTATATTCTTTGCCGCTCTTTGGGTCACGACTGATATGCCTTCTCTTCTGCTCCAAGCGATACAACTCCTCCTTCAGCTATGGTGGTCTTGACTCCTTAAGCTCGTGATAATGGTATCCCTCCTTTCTCTGATGGTGATCGTCCTCCTCATGGGCACGACTACAACGCTTTTCCGTCATGTCCTTACTGTGGCAAGAAAAGTCATCATGTCAACAAATGTTAAAAGCAATTTAGGAAGCCTTCTACTACCCAAGCAGTTGTGACTCCTTCGGTTACTCTTTCTCCACCTTCGCCCACTACTCCTACTCCACACTATCATATAACCTTGATGTCAATTGAGTATGATGCCCTTCGCTGCTTTGGGAGTATCAATAGCTTGTCTTCAGCTATCCTTGCTTCACTTTCGGCTCCCTCCACATCTAGTACATCTGCTCACTTTGCTTTCTCTTCACCAGTGTGGATAATCAATTTGGGGGCTTCCTCTCATATGATTGCGACTAAATCACTTCTATCATCATATCACCCTACCCCCTCCCATCCCCTTGTTACCATTTGCGACGGCCGACCTTATCCGGTCCCAAGTTGTGGTACAACTCGTGTCACTAATTCCCTTTCTCTTCACCAAATCCTCTATGTTTTTGGTTTCCTTGAGACCCTTCTCTCAATTAGTGTCATTACTCATGTTCTTCCATGTACAATTACATTCTTTCCTTTTCATTGCATTTTATAGGATTTCTACAACAAAAAAAGGATTGGTTTGGTCTGTGAGAACGAGCACGACATCTATGAGCTAGTTTTCGATGAGCCCTCATCGGGTTTTCAAGCTCTTTTTGTTACATCGTCATCATCTTTTTCCCTTTTATGGCATTTTTCGTTTAGGCCATTCATGTTTTGACAAACTTTAAAATGATTTTTCCATGGCTTTCTCTTACTCAATTTCTGTGCGAGTCATGTCAATTGGGCAAACATCATCGATCTTCTTACTCTAGTCATGATGGCATCCCCTCTTCTGCACCTTTTAATCTTCTTCACTGTGATGTTTGGGGTCCTTCTCGTACCCTCATCTATTTTAGTTCATCGTTACTATATTATGTTTGTTGATGTTTACACTCGTGTGAATTGGGTATACCTTCTCTGTGACTACTCTGAGGTTGTCACTACGGTCACCCACTTCATCACAGATGTTGTCACTCGATATTTCACTATGTCTAAGATTCTTCATATATATAACGCCCTCGAGTTTGTTTAAACGGCTCTTCATACCTTTGTGTTGATCATGACATTATCCACCCGACCACTTGTCCTCATACCTTGCAGCAAAATGATGTCGTTGAGCAAAAACATCTTCAACTCCTTGATATCACTCGCACACTATTGATTGAGATGTATGTCCCATCTTACCTTTGGTACCGATAACGCTCTCGAGTTTGTCCAAACTTCTCTTTGTACCCTTTTGTATTGATCGTGGCATTATTGTCCAGACCACTTGTCCTCACACCTTGCAATTAAATGGTGTTTGCTGAGCGGAAACACTGTCAACTCCTTGATAGCACTCTCACACCATTGATTGAGATGCATGTCACATCTTACCTTTGGTCTAATGCCCTTATGATTTCCGCATATCTCTCAAATCAACTCCCCTCTGCTCCCCCTGGTGGTGCTATTCTCCTTCACCACCTCCTACCCACCTCACCTTTCTCCTCCTTCCTCCTCGAGTCTTTGGATGTACTACCTTTGTCCAGGATCACTCTCCTTCATTGTCCACGCTTGCCCCTCGCGTTGTCAAAGGTGTATTTGTTAGCTACTCCAGGACACAAAAAGCATACATGGTATACTTTCCTGACACTCGCCATTATGTGACTTCTACCGATGTTACTTTCCATTAGGACTCTCCCTTCTTCTCATCTCCCACACTTTCTTTGACTCTTGCTATTGCATCTCCTCTGTCTGGGTTCTCTCCCCTCGTGGTCCTTCTTGGTCCCCTCTCTTTGGTTCCCTCTCCTCCATTTCCTCTCTACTCTCCTTCTCCTCATGTCTCCTCAATTCTACTTATTTCCTTTGCTCTAGATATAGATACATTATCTCTATCCTCCATTGTGAGCTAGCCATCCCCATATGTTGCTCTTGATGCCCCACCCGATGATCTTCACCTTCCTATTGCCCTTCTCAAGGGTACACGCGCTTGTAATCACCATCCCATTCCTCACTTTGTTTCATGTGACCAACACTCTCCCTCTTTTTGTGCATTTTCCCTTTTGGTAGCCTCTAAGTTGATTCCATAATTGCAGGTTGATGCAGCACAGGTACCTGCATTGAAAACGACAATAGACTTGGAGGTGAAGGCCTTAGTTTCTCGCGGGACTTAGAGCGTTCTTCCCTGTCCAACAGATGCCAACATTGTCACGTGCAAGTGGGTTTCACCCTCAAATATCATCGTGATGGTACCATTGCCCATCACAAGGCTCATCTAGTTGCTCGTGGTTTCACTCAAGTATATGGCATTGACTATACCGAGACATTCTCTCATGTCATCCGTCTCCACCCTGTTCGCATGCTCCTCTCTCTTGCAACAATCAAGCTCGGTCGCTCCACCAATTAGATGTTTCTAAAACCTTCCCTTACGGTGATCTTGAGGAGCAGGTCTTTATGGAGCAACCTCTTGGGTATGTTGTTGAGGGGGAGTCATCCAAGGTGTGTTTCCTACAATGAGCTATTTATGGGCTCAAGCAAAGTCAACACCTTTGGTTTGCAAAAATTAGTGGTCTTCTCTCTACCTTTGGCTTCACATCATGCGTCGTCGATCCTACCAAGTTCACTAAGAAGAATAAGGGCGGTCTTGTCAATCTAGTAGTCTATGTGGATGATATTATTTTTTCTAATAGTGATGACGCTGGTATTCACGCTACCAAAACTTATTTACAACAGTACCTCAATATTTGTGACTTGGGGACTCCAAGATACTTTCTTTGGATTAAGTTTTTGCATTAGGGCAAGAAGCTAGCTTTGACGCAATGGAAGTATTCCCTTTACATGATTTAGGAGACATGACTTCTAGGGTGCAAGCTAGAGACTTCACCTATGAAAGCTCTCCTGTAGTTTTGGGATACTTCGTGTCCATTCCTTAAGGATGTTAATCACTATCGAAGATTTTTGGGCAAGCTGATATACTTCACTATCACTCGCCTTGACATTCTATGCACGATTAGTGTTCTTTGTCAATTTATGCAGGAACCTTGACGACTGGACTAGGAGGGAGTTCTGTGGGTTATAGCATACATCAAGCGAGCCCCAGCAAGAGGGCTCATCTATCGATAACACGATCATCTCTATATCAAAGCCTACTCTAATGCTGGGTATGTAGGTAACAAGGGAGATCGTAAATCTACTACAAGCTATTGCAAACCTATTGGAGGTAACCTTGTCACCTGGAAATCGCAGAAACAAAATGTGGTATCATGCTCTAGCGTGGAATCTAAGTATCAAGCTATGGTTGAGACGATGTGGGACATGGTATGGCTTTGATCATTTCTCGAAGATCTCATCGTCTCTTCTCCCTCTCTAATGCCCATGCATTGTAATAATCATGATGTAATCTTCATCACTAGCTATTCCACTTTTCATGAGCGTACGAAGCATGTTGAGATTGATTGTCATTACATTTGGGACAAGGTTATGTTTGGAGTTATTTCCACCCCTCATGTGGTATAATCTCATCATCTTCTAGACATCTTCATGAAGAGTCTAACTGGGATTTCCTATGACGCCACATTTTCCAAGCTAGGCATATTTGATTTATATGCTCTAGCTTGAGGGGGAGAGTACGATAGTGATATTGGCCTCCCATACAATTTAGGGCACCTCCTCTTCACTATCTATATAAGGACCTACATACTTTATTTTACATATGTAATTTTATAGGGTTTTCTTCTTCTCATCGTCAACATAGTTAATAATCAAGATTGATTATGGAGAAATAAATCACTATCGTTAAGTCTTAACCGTTCAATCTTCATTGGAGAGTCTGATAACATGCAATCTTAACATGATAAAACATGATTATTAATGCAATTTAAAGCATAAAACATTACATTTATGTGCATGTTATCATACTTTGAGTGCATTTCTATCATTCTATGCAATTTTATGTTATAATCTCAAAATGCATTAATTTATGGCTAATTATGACGAATTAAAGATTAAATATTTTATAACCCATCTTTACTTGAGATTAGAAATGGTTTTTAAAGTTAAATAATAAGAGAAATCATTTTTATAAACATTCATTTAATTTTCTAAAGTTAAAATCTTAAAGAAATGGATGTATTTTTGAAATAAGAATTAAATCTCTTGTTATTTAAATATTTTGAATTTTTAGAATGATAGATAATTAAATTTCAGATCAAATGAAATAAATTTGGATTAATTTGGAGTTGTATTTTAAAAGATATGATTTTTACAATTTTTAGGGATTTTTCTGGATTTTTCCTGATTTTTCCGATTTAATTTCTATTTAAAAAATGTTTAAAATAAATAAATAAAAAAGCAAAAAGCGCGCGGGTCCCACGCGGGTGCGACGTGGCACGCAAGGCCACGTGGCAGAGCCACGCGAACCCGCGCAGTGCGCCTACGTGGCGCGTTTTATATATATTATATATTTATTACATATATACGTAAAAGGGGTCTTCAGCCTTCCCTAGATGGGAAGGGTTATTAACCCTTTAGATCGTCGGGTATTATAAACCCGACGATTTGCTTTTTTATTTTCCGTGTGGGACTAATCCACACGTCTTACCTATTTCAGGTGACGTGGCACGAGGAGGAGCGTCGGATCGACGGCGCGCGTGGATCTCACGCGTCGATCGCGTGAGCACCGGTCCATGGATCAAGATCAAGACCACGTGCTTTAAAGAGGGTGTTATAACAGTCGGATATGATGCGACGTGGCGGCATCACACGCACCGATCATGTGGAGACGGGGTGCACCAAAGATCATCAAGCACGTGCCTTAATTAATCTAATTATAACGGCCACGATTTCACCCGATCAAACGCATTTTGAGCGTTAGATCGAGATCCAACGGGCGCCGTTTCGAGGCGTTTTATAACACACATCGCGAGGATGAATCTGGAGCGTCCATCTGAGATCTGACGATCGTGATTTATTTGTAACGTTTCACCATTGAGGCGTTTAATCTGGATCGTTGATGGAGCCTAACGCACCGATCGGACGGTTTCGCCCAATTTGGGCTATAAATTGACGAGTTCTTCGTCGTATGTACTCATTCTTGAGGGATTTGATCTAATCGACGCATCTAAACCCATTCTCTCTTGAATCTCTCTCTTGTAATCTCTTCTAGACTCGAAATCGTGTCCACGGAGTGTTTATAAGAAAGATTTCGACGATCGTGCGAGGAGAATTTGTCTCTTGAACACTGATGTTCACGATTGAATTTGCAGAATGAATAGCTGTCGATCCGGCGATCAATTGGATCGATTTGATCGTTATCTCAGGTTAGAAAACAAGTTTATCCTCTTATCTATCGTCATGGATCATCAATTTTAGGATTAGGATTTCAATTTAAGTTTAATTTCATTTTGATTTCAATTTGTGTTCTTCGCGATTCCGAAAATTTCATCCCACTTGCATCTTTGATTTCTCCGTGATTACTAATCCAAATCGAGCGATTTTTGATTCCACGGATAGATCTTTGAGTTATATTTCTAAAAACACCATTTTCCCTAATTTCTCACCTCAATTCATCGTCCAATTTGACCAAATTCCAAAAGATATCTCGAAAATACCTAAATTCCATGTGGATTCGACCCTTATTTACCATTATACCCTTCAATTCACTCTTAATTTCCCAAATTGGTAAGTTCGGATTAATTTTTGACGCGATACCGTGTGAAATCGACGACCTTGCTGTCTCGTCTCGTTAGAGTCCAAAATTTTGTCGCATCATTATGCATATGTCAAGCATCACATCATGCCTATCGTTCAATTTCCTTTAAATGCTCCAGATCCTACCACATGTCTGTAGGGCTCCATCAATCTATATTCAATCTTGGACATTGTAACTATTTTCATAAATGGCTAGGATTGTTCAATACTTATAACGTGGCACAACATTGAATGATGTTGTACCATGTACGCCCCCCCTCCATTTAATATAAATCGAGGGCTCAAATTAAATTTATTGATTCGCCTTGATCTCACGCTCCCAATGTTGCCTTGTCACATGAAACATCAAACTTTCTTCTTTAAAGTCCCACATTGAAAATATTACGAGTAATATAGGCTATAAATAAAGTGGCAATGTGATCATATTAGATTGGTCGATTTAGGGCACCTAATTATGATGCTACTCCCTTGATATCGTGACATTTGAGACATCAATGCATGATTAGCTCTACCCTTAAAAAATTGATTAAAATAGATTGATAGAAAATTCTAATGAAATTTCAAAAAATTCTAAAAAAAATCCCTAAAAATTAAAAGTTTCTTATTTTTCAAAATACAACTTTCTAATACAAATTTTTACCATAGATCTAATAATCTATCATTCTATGAAATTTAATTTAAGAAATGACAAAAGAATAAAATATTTAACTCCAAAATACACTTAAATTTATTTAAAAATAGATAGTTTTAAAGTTAAGTTAAAAATATTTTTCTCTTATTATTTGAATGTAAATCCTAAAATTTCAAATAAAATGAGTCTAATCAAAGATAATTTTAAATTTTTTGAAATTGAAACTCAAAAAATGTGCACAGTTAGCCTTTAAAATGATACATTTTGAAATTTTTGATATAAATTATATAGAACAATGAAAATGTACTAAAAGTGGGATAACATGCATAATAAATGTACAAATTATGTCTTAAAACATGCTAAGAGTCATGGAGTTACATTTAAATATATTTTTTTATCAATGTCCTTGTAATCTATGGAGGAAGATTAAGGAGGAGAGTTTTCTAGCTCAGCCCTCGAGTTTTCTAGGCAAGATTATGAAGAGTTTTCTAATACAAAAAGTTGATCCCTATGGGTTCCTTTGAATTGTATTTTTTTTATCTTTAGATCCTTGTTTTAAAAAATCAACGTGAAATTCAAAAAATGCATTATTATCTTGGATGAATTTATGTATGGATAAAATATTTTTAGTTATTTGTGTTACTTGCAGCATATTATGCAAGTCTAGTGTCTTATATGCAAAATGTTAAAGTAGATGAGCTAGAGGAAAGAATTTAAACACCTTTCTCATTCCCAATGTGCAATTGATCATATCCTTTGTAAATGGTGAAAGCTCAATTATATTGAGTGATTGAAGAAGAGATGAATCTAATCTTTGTGAGATTAATGTCCTTGAAGCAAGAAAAAAAAGGACCTCCTACGAGGTCACCCATCCTAGTACGACTCTTACTCAAGCATACTTATCATTAACGTTATTATGAGATCCAGTACACTAAACCCTCTAATGGGCTATATGAAATGCAAAAAAAATTCAATATATAGTGTAACATGATGAGATATTCCACTATTTGGATTACATGGCTTGTTCATCATTGGTTGAGGTAATTGACATGGATATGCATAGGCCGGAGAAGGCTTCATAAATATTTTTCAATTCTATCCATATGTAATTTATGCTTGGGGTTGTGGTTTGCTCCTCTTATTATTGTTTCCAATAGAAAATTGTTGAAATTTTTTATGAGATCTCTCTCTACAGTCTATGTCCTACTCGAGATAGACCTGAAAAAATTAAGTGTATTTACATTATTTTCCTTTTTCTGTTCAAGACCTTGCAACCTTTATTTCCACCTTTATCAATGTTATAGGAGCTTTGTGCAACATTGGCAATATGGGGAAAATTAGAGTGTCCAGAGGATTTTTCTACTTCTTGCCTCTTCAAGTGAAGTTCATAAGCTCTTAGACTGGATGTTATATCCTCTAAGGTAAGGTTACCTTGTTTTGGAATGACACTCAATCCTTTAAGAAAAAATCAAATTAGATGTATTTCATTAAATACTGACCTCGATGAATATATCCCAGAGTTATAAACTATTGTAAAGGATATAGAAGCAAGCATGAAGGTTGTTAAGAAACACATCTGATTCACATTCTTCTTTATCGATTGACATTCGCTTAGGGGAAATTTTAATATTTCCCCAATCCATTAAGAAGAATGTGAATCAGATCTGTTTCATTAACAACATGCCCACTTGCTTCTAGGTTCTCTACAAAAGTGCGTAACTCTTGGATATATTCATCCAAGTTAGTCATATCTTCTTGAGTATTGTGAAGCCTTACTTGCAATTCTATGATCCTATATCAAGATTTTTTGGCATACTTCTAGATATGTGCATTTCAAGATTCTTTTGTAGGTTCATATCCCTCTACGATGGACAAAGAAAAGTTTGCGAAATAGTTGGTAACAAGGAGAGAACCATTTGATCTTTCTTGACCATTCTTTTTAGTTTTTATTTACTTATATGGTCACTTTTCAGTCAATGATGGACAATTTTGGTGGTTATTCATCAAGAACTTCCATCAAATCATATCCCTATAACAAAGGCACTAGTTGTGTTTTCCATTATAGGAAATTATCTTTTGTGAGTTTAGAGGAATTGATGGAGCTTTCAATATTTATAATAGATTCCTCATTGGGGTTGCCATGATTTGGGGCACGATGGCATAGTTCATTCTTGAAAAATCTCTAATTACTTTTTTTTGGCCACAAATCTTCTTTATAACATGTGAGCTTATCGATCTAGCACCATGTAAGAGTTTTTTGGTAGAGGCAAGTTGAAGAGGAAAACTCAACAAGGAAGAGACAATCAATATCTTCTATTGTTAAAAAAATGATGACTGTTACATCATATTAATAAATATTTAGAGCCCTTGAACAATTACTAATTCTTAATTTGAAAAATTTCATCTTGAAGGTTTGTTTGAAGCATTCTATTGAGCATCTTGTATTTGTTTTTCCTTGATGGTGGCTTGACATAATCTCCAACTTTAAGCTTCTTTCAGCTACATGGAATAATCTTTGTCCTTGTCATTCCAATGATTGTGTGATGATATGTGAAAGTGAAGGTAAGTTTTTTCAATGAGATAAAGTTAATCTCCTTATAATCTTCTAATTGGTTGTTTATTGATAACCTTGATTTTGATAGGTTGGTGAGTTAGATAGTTTTATTGATGTGAGAGGAACTAGTTGACGAGACGAAATCCACGTGGTCATTGAATACATGCGGAGACATGTCCAAAACGAGTTTCAAACTCACCAATTTGTGTAATAATTATGAATCAAGGAGTATAGTTGTGAATAAGGCTCGAATCCACAGAGAATTAAGATATTTTTGTGATATTTCTTCAAATTCAATCAAATCGAATAACAAATTGAGGTGAGAAATTAGGGAATTTGATAATTTTAAAAAGATAACTTCAATATGAATCCATGGAATAAAAAATCACTAGATTTGGAGCAAGATTCGTGGAGAAATCAAGAAGTGAAAATCAAGTAGAATTTCCAAACATGAAGAGAGAGAAATCCAAAATTAAATCTAAAATTATCTTAATCTGTGACTCAAAAATGAAATCTGATTTTATAGGAAGAGAGATTAGGAAGAAAAACATGAATTCTAACCCGAGATAGCGCTCGAAATGATCCAATTGATTGACTGGATGAAAGGCTTTTTATTCCGCTATTTCGAAGATGATCATCGCGATTTAAGAAGAAAATTCTTGCTATTCTCTTCACAAAATCTCACATTCAAATGCTCTCCACAAAGCAAGATATTCAAGGATTGAAATGTCTAAACAGTTTAATTACTCGAAACACCCTTGAATACTTTACATCGTCGAAGAACATGTGTATCGATAGACTAAATTGGGCATGGCCATTGTATCTTCAATCAATGGATTAGATGAAACGCTTGGATACAAATCATTGTCATTAAGTCACCTCCATTCAATCGAAGATGGAGCACTCATACGTTGCCACGTCATACGTGAAGAAGAAGCGTTGCTTAACGTTTGTCATTTGATCTTCATCCGGCGTTTGAGGTGAGTCCACGTCTCCATGAGAGTCTATTGGGTTCTTTTAATCTCGACCATTATAACTCCTAAGATGAGCGGATGAGTTTAATTTTCTTTAAAACAAATCATCGCCTCATCAAATGAAACTAAGTACCCCCTTGAGTAAGAGAAAATCGACGATCGTGATTCAATCGCGTGATCGTCTGCACGAGATTGTGCCACGTCACCAGTGAATTAAAACAGAAACAAATAATCCCACATGACAAAAATCAAAGTGAATTACGAGTATATAAGCTATATGTCATTAGTGAGTTAGCAAAAATCTTGAAGGGAGCTTAATCTCACTAATCACATACACTCTCACATGCGCACACATGCGCCCGTACACGCGCACACGCATGCATACGCTTTCACCACTTGGTGTGTACATACATCGCCATGTGGCGACGCATTTTCGCCCCCGCCAAGTCAGCACAATTTTAATCTGAATTTTTTATTTTTTAATTTCAAATGAATCCAAATAAATTCAAATAAATTTATTTGAAAAATCATAAAAATTCTGTAAAAATCCCTAAAAAATAAAAAATTCATATCTTTCAAAATATGACTCCAAATTAATCCAAATTTATCTTATTTGATCATAGATTAAATAATCTATCATTCTATAAAAGTTAAATTAATAAATAATAAGAGAATAAATTTTTATTTCAAAAATATACTCATTTCTTTTAAAAGAATAAAGTTTGAAAAATAAATGAGGGTATACAAAGTATTTTCTCTTATTATTGAACATTAAAACTTAATTATAATCTCAAATATAGATGGGAATAATCTAATCTTTAAACATTTCTCTTAATTATGCATGATTATCCCTAAAATAGCTCATTTGGAGATCATTTTGAGATTATCACTATATATACACTCAAAACATGATAACATGCATAAGAGTAGAATATTTTGTGACTTAATTTGCATTAATAATCATAGAATTTCATGTTTAAATTGCATGTTATCACACCCCCCAACTTGAATATTTTGCTAGTCTCTTTGTAATTTACTATAGAATCTCACAAGAAGGTCCTTACACTTCTCAATCCTACCACTAGAGACCTGAAGTATATACAAGATTGATTATTCTTCTCATAGTGTGGACTATAGTGATCTAGACTCCATCTCTAGGTTGGCTTCTTTAGTGCATATTAAGGTAGTGCTCATCAGCTAATGTTTGAGTCTAATTCTCAATTGTGATCAAGGTGAGCATATCTCAGGTTTGATGCTATGGGAATGAAAAGATCCTCACACTCTCATAAGCAGATTGAATTCCTTACCCTCTCAATAGGTACATCACTCCTTGATGAAATAAATTGGTGTGGTCATCGAATACAAAAAAATTCATGTCAAACATTTACCAAACTCACCAATATAGAAAATTAATCATAAATTAGATAGCATAGTGGTGAATAAGGGTCGAATCTATGCAACGTTAAGGTAATTTCAATGTATTCTTTGAAATTCGATCAAATCGTACAATGAAAATGAGGTGAAAAATTAAGGGTTTACATATAATTGGAAAAAGGAACTCAAAATCAAATCTACGAAATCAAAAATCACAGAATCTCGATCAAGATACACTTAGAAATTGACAAGCGAATGAGAGAGAAATTTCCAAACGCGAAGAGATTGAAATCCGAAATAAAATCTAAAATTAACTAAATCTACGATTCTAAATTACAATCTAATGATACATGATGAAAGATTAGGAGGAAAACACATAATCTAACCCGAGATGGTGATCAAAATGATTTAATTGATCACCGGATCAAAGGCTTTTCATTCCATGATTTCGAAGATGATTGTTAGCATTCAAGAGGAGAATTTTTCCTATTCTTTTGATGAAATCTCAATTTGAACCACTTTGTCGACACAAAAATGAGTCTAGTAGCGATTGTAAGTAAGAGATTCAAACATGGCGATGTCTAGAGAGTTTCGATTACTAAAACATCCAACAATGATTAACAATGTCGAAGAACATCTCAATTTATAAGGCAAATTGGGCGTAACTGTCGGATAAAGTGTTTATTCTTTGATCACATGAAACGCAGAGATGTGAATCGTTATGGTTAAGTCTTGGCCGTTGGATCAGAGATGGACCGCTGAGATATTGTCACGTCACGTGGGAAGAGAAAACACATGAAACGTCATGCATTTGCTCGTGATCTAACGCTCTAGATGCATTTTCATCAGTTTTAGTCTTAGACGTTATAACTCCTTTGATATACGGCTGGGATCTAATTCTGTACTTTCATTCTAGTTATATACGTGCGCATGTGCTTTGATTTTCGTCATGTGGGACTAGTTTTACGTTTTTATGTGTGCAGGTGACGTGGCAGCACGTGGAGCATCCATCGCGAGATTAAATCACAATCATCAATCTTCACTAAAGGCGGGAGGGTACGTGACGCATTTCTACTCGTCGATGAATCGTTTTAAAAAACAATTTAATCTCAAGCATTTATCAAAATAGTTATAACAGCTGAGATTAAAATCGATGAAAATGCATCCGAAGCATTAGATCAACATCGAACGGATGGCCTTTCATGTGTTTCTTCCTCACGCGCGATGTGCGGAAATCTCAGCAATCTATCTCCGATCCAAAGGCTAGGACATAACAGTAATGATTAAAAGCTTGGCGTTTCATCTTAGTTGTTAATCAAGGATGAAATGCCAAAACCGATTCTTACGCCCAAATTTTCTATAAATTGAGATGTTCTTCAACATTGTAAATAATTCTTGGGTTCTTCAAGTATTCAAACTGTGTAGACACCAAATCCCTTGAATCTCTTGCTTTCAATCACTTCTAGATCAATTTCTGCATCCACGGAGTGCTTGAAAGTGATATTTCGTTGAGAGAATACGCAACAATTGACTCTTCAACATCAAAAATTGTTTTTCGAATTGGGCGAATGAAAAGCCTTTGATCTGACAAGTTATTGGATCAATTCGATCGCAATCTTGGTTAGAAGTCGATTTTCATCTTAATATTTCTTCGTATATCTTTAGATTTTAATTTTGAATCATAATTTTTGTTAATTTCAATTTCAATTTCGGTTTTTTGCGAGTTTCAATTTCAGAAATTTCTATCTCATTCACTTGATAATTTCTCTTCAAATCTTGATCCAAATTTCGTGATTTTTGATTTTGTGGACTTTTCTTCGAGTCTTCTTTCCAGAAATATCAATTTCCCTAATTTCTCACCACATTTCATCATCTGATTTGATGTCATTTCAAAAGATATCTCAAAATTTCCTTCTTTCTCCATGGATTCGACCCTTATTTGCCACTATATTACTCAGCTCATGTTAATTTTATAAAATTGGTGAATTTGACATTTAGTTTTGACATGATTTTGGTGTGAATTCAATGACCACATGAAATCATTTCATCAACGCTCCACAGGATGTCACGTCACCTGCACACATAAAATGTAAAAATTGTCTCACATGACGAAAATTATAACACATGCCCGCGTATATAACTAGAATGCAAACAAGGAGTTAGCAAAAATCCCTAATAGGCTGTTTTCTCCATATTTACACACAAGTGTGCGCACACACATGTGCACACATGAACACACGCGCACTCACGCACGTGCGCACACACGAACACACGCGCACTCACATACCGGCGCACATAGACACTGTGTGACATGTGGCAGTCTCATATGTCACAACGTGGCACTGTCATTTTCGTCCGCACAACGTCCGCACACGATAAAAAAATATTTTTTTATTCAATTTAATTGAAAATATATCGAATTAAATTCATAAAAAATTTCAAAAAAATCCCTAAAAATTAGAAAATTCATAAATTTCAAAATATAGCTCCAAATTAATCTAAATTTTTTTCATTAGATCAGAAGTTAAATTATTTATATTTTTAAAAGTCAAATTATTTCAGTAACAAGAGAATAAATTTCTATTTCAAAAATACTCTCATTTCTCTTAAAAATTATAACTTGGAAAAATAAATGAGTATAGAAAAAGTATTTTCTCTTATTATTTAGCATTAAAACCCAATTATAATCTCAAAGGTAGAAGGGAATAATCTTAATCTAAAATATATTCTTAAAAATATATAATTATCCCTAAAATAGTGCATTTTGATATTATAACTTAAAATTGCGTGAAATGATAGATATGCACTTAAAGTAGGATAATGATAACATGCATTTTATACATGAATTTACATGATTATTAGTGCAATTTAAAGCATTAAATATTCTATTTGTATGCATGTCATCATAGTTTAAGTACATTTCTGTCCTTTTATGTAATTTCATGTTATGATCTAAAAATACATCATTTTAAGGATAATTATGCATAATTAAATAATGTGATTCTAATCCTATTTATATTTATGATCATAATTGGGTTTTCATGATTAAATGATAAGAGAAAAGATTTTTTTTCACACTCGTGTATTTTTCTAAATTTATTTTATAAGATACATGAGTTTATTTATTTAATTAAAATTCATTATCTTTTTATTTTAATATTTTGACTTTTTCTGATGATAGATAATTCAATTTCTGATCCAACCAAATAAATTTGAATTAATTTGGAGTTGTACTTTGAAAATTATGAATTTTCCCATTTTTAGGAATTTTCTAGAATTTTTCTGAATTTATTTAACTATATTTCTAATTTTGAAATAATTAAAAAGGAATAAAAAATTTTATTTAGCACACGCTGATGTGGCAGAGCAAAGCCACGTGACGATGTGTGGACGTGCATCCATATGACACGTGGACACGTGTGTGCGTGACATGTGTGCGTGTCACCTGTGTTTGTGCGTGACACATGTGTGCGATATTCGTGGTTAGGAGCATCCATTTAAGGATTTAAGCTAACCACATAATATCTCATACCTTATATATGTGATAAATCATTGAAAATTATTCTGTGTGGCTCTATTTCTTTTTTCATTTTGATTTTAGGTGACGTGGCGACGTGTGAGATAGCCGATCGCGTGATTGAATCACGTGCATCGGATGTCACTTACTCAGAGGGGTACGTGGTGACATCCTATCACACGTCGATTCAATTAAATGACGTTTAATCTCAGCCGAATATCTCAAAGTTATAACGGTTTAGAATTAACCGCACCCGATAGACCTCTGGATTTATCGTGATCGTCTAAGGAAGATCCAACGAATGCGATGAAACGGCGCCTACTCTTCAACGCGCGAAATGGCGGCATCTCAACACTCCATCTATGATCGAACGGACGTGACTTAATCAAATCAATTTTTCAATCAACGCCTAATCTCAACCAGTTGATCGCATCAAAATGACGCATCCAACAGTTAAGCCCAATTTCTCTTATTTTAGAATGTTCTTCGCAACGCAAATGTATTCCTGGATTTTCAAGCAAATCAAATTATCTAGACACCGCAATCTGAGAGTCTTTTGATTTCTTAAGCTTCATGACTCATTTCCGCATCCGAGGAGTGCAAGAAATCAGAAATTGATCAAGGGAATTGGAAGAAATCACATCTTGAAAGACATTTTTGTTTTCAAAATCATGAAATGAAAAGGCATGAATCTGGAAATTAATTGGATCATTGTGAGCGCGACTTTGGGTTAGATTGCATGTTTTCATCTTAATCTTTCATCATTTTGCATTAGATTCTCATTTGGAATCATAGATTAAGTTTAATTTTGTTTTAATTTCGTTTTTCAATCATTTTCGCGATCAAATTTCTATCTGAATTTCAAACTTAGATTTCTCTATGAATTCTAATCCAAATCTCTTGATTTTTAATTTTTTGGATTCGTATTAGAGTTATCTTTCTTAATATACTAAATTGCCTAATTTCTAAACCTCAATTCATCATCTGATTTGATCAAATTTCAAAGATATCTAAAAAAATTTCCTAATTCCCTACAGATTCGACCCTTATTTACCATTATTCCCTTCAATTCGTGAATCAATCTTTAAATTGGTAAGTTTGGACTTTATTTTGATACAACATTGTGTGTATTCAACGACCGCATGAGTTCATTTCGTCAGATAACATGCATAAAAATGTAGTGTTTTATGCCTTAATTTGCATTTATAATCATGTACTTGCATCTTAAGATTGTATGTTATCACTTCTTCACTCAAAATGGAGGCCACTTAGTGCATTAGAATTCCCCTCAACTCGTCTTCCTCTGTTGAAGATTACATTTTGCAAGGGATTTTCTATCTTTGGGATGCAACGTGATGAGGCGGCTAAAAGAATCAAAAGACACTATATCTAAAGGAATGATATGGTTAAAAGCAAAAATACATTTAAACAAAAATGAGTTGAAAGATGAAGATGGTACCACTTATTTTCTCCCAAATGATGTGGATGATAATGAATGATAGGGATAGATGGAAGTGGTAGATATGGTTATGGAAGAAGAGAAGATATTCTCCTAACTTATACTCCTTTTTCACTTCTTCTTATTTCTCTATTTTTCTTTCTTTTTCTCCTTCATTTTTCCTTCTTTCTTATTTGTCTTTTTTTTTTTTCCAAAGATACTTCAAAATTTCAGAAGAATTTACAAGAAATAAGCATATGAAGGAGTTTTTTTTGTCTTTTGAAGAGAGTATACAAGAATGTGAAGTTTAATGTGAAGGGATACGTACATGTGAGGGAAATATGGAATAGATGTGATGGATGCGTGAATCACTTGTGAGTCTTATTCTTATGAGTGAAGGTAAAATAAATGGTGTAACTACTTAACTGGAATGGTAAAGATTGAACTAAATGCCTAAAAGAGATAGTTACATCAAGAATTATTTCTCATTGTAATCATTTAAGAGGAAGTTTGGAAGCGAGGAATTCCCACACTAAGTAGGTTCGGTTGATGTAAGGTAGGGGATAGGAATTTTACTTGAACTTCACCCAAAATCTCTCCATTTCAATCCCATAATAGTTTTACCTTCTGATTACTCATTTTTCCTTGGTGCCCATTAGATACCTGATACCATGCTAATTAGACGTTACAATACATCATTATTTATACATACTAAGGTATTAAAGATTATATTCCTCTGCATGTTATCATATTTATGAGTGTTTATCTATCATTCTATGAAAACGTCATTATAATCTCAAAATATATTAATTTAGGTTTACTTATGATGAATTAAAGATAAAAAATTTTATAACCCATATTATCTTAAGATTATAATTAGTTTTTAATGTTAAATAATTAGAGAAATCATTTTATATACACTCATATAATTTTCTAACTTTTAAAATCTTAAAAAAATGAGTGTATTTTTAAAATAGAAATTCAAATCTCTTGTTATTTACTAAGTTTGACTTTTTAGAATGATAGATAATTTAATTTATGATCAAATGAAAGATATTTGGATTAATTTGGAGTTATATTTTGAAAGTTCTGAATTTTTATAATTTTTAGGGATTTTTCCGGATATTTTCTGAATTTTTCTGAATTTTTAATGAATTTTTCAGGATTTTTCGGTCTTGAAAAATCGATTTTTCTTAATTTTATAAATGTGCAGGTGACGTGGCGCAATCTAGAGCCTCCAATTGATCGCAATCGATGATCAAAGGCGAGATGTGATGTGGCGCAACATGGGACATCCGATCGCGCGATTAAATTGTGATCATAGATCTTCACCTAAAGCGTGGGGGTAAGTGGCGTGATCTGATTCGTTGGCGCATCAATTTAATCTCAGCCGTTGATCAAAGGAGTTATAACGCGTGACATTAAGACTGACGGAAAGATATCTGAAACGTCCGATCAAGATCCAACGGCGGGCGTTTGATGCGTTATTTATAACGCACGCGACGTGGCATCATCTCGTTAGTCAATCGAAGATCCAACGGCCACGGCTTAATCGTAACGATTTGCATCTGATGCATTTCCTCAGAGCTGTTGATCGTGAATTAAAGGCCGATCGGACGGTTACGGCCAAATTAACCTATAAATTGAGATGTTCTTCGACGATGTAAAGCATTCGAGGGCAATTTGACTTAATCAAACTGTTTAGATACCAAATCTCTTAAATCTCTTGCTCTCAATAACTTTTAGACTCATTTCTGCGTCCACGGAGTGCTTGAGAGTGAGATTTTGACGATCGACGAGGAAGAAATCGACACTTGAACTCTACGATCACGTTTTTCTGAATTTTGATAAATAGCCTTTATTTCGGTAAGTAATTGGATCAATTTGAGCGCAATCATGGGTTAGGGATTGTGCTTCATCCTAATCTATCTTGATATAGCTTTAGATTTCATTTTAGAATAATTTGAGTGAATTTTCATTCATAATTTCGATTTTTTTCTATTTTCATTTTCGGAAAATTCTCCTCTGTTCATTCGATGATTTCTCCATGAAATCATATCCAAATCTAGTGATTTTTGATTCCGTTCTTTGAGTCCTCTTTCCAAAAATATCAAATTGTCTAATTTCTATCACCATTTCATCGTCCAATTTGATCAAATTCGAAGAGATCATCAGAAATTATCTTAATTCCCTATGGATTCGACCCTTATTTACCAATATACCCTTTAATTGGTGATTTAATCTTAAAATTAGTGAATTTGGATATTATTTTGACTCTTGAGCATGTGTTTTCAACAACCATATGGTCTCGATTCGTCAATACCCAACCCCAAAGAAGTCAACCACTAAAAATAATCCCACGGTCTAGATCACTTGGCTTTATTACTCAAAATGTAATCATATAAGCTATAAAGCCCTCACTTCTACATCTCTAGTAGATAGGATCTCAAAATTTCAAGACTTGTAAGGTGGGGTAAAGTGATAAAAACTTTTGAAAATAGAAGTTCTTAGAATGTAGAATTTTAAACAATATTTTAAAATTGTTGAGTTTTTCTAAGGGAGAGAATTAGGAAAGCTGGTTTTGGCCTTTTTCCTACTGAATGGGTCCAATACTATTATATAATCACATTGATGTTAGGTTTATAACAACCCATTGAAAGGTGGGACTAATATAAAAAATTAAGGACCCATTTTAATGCACATTTTTAAAGGGAATAAAACCAATAACTACCTAAATGGAAGAGATAGGAGGGAGAGAATCAGGAAAGTTGGTTTTGACCTTTTTCTTGTTGAATGGGTCCAATACAATCATATAATCACATTTATCATTGTTTTTTAAAACTAAAATATAATAAGGGATTGAAATTGACCTAAATCCCACCTTAATTATGGTAATTTACCAATGGTACAACTTCTGTACTCTTTATTTATCTTAGCTCATTCCCTTAAACTTACATGTGTTGTTAGTCTTTACTATTTTGAGAGAACTAGAAATAACCATTGTATCGCTTCACAATCTAGGGACTAGCTTCACTTCACAAGCCAACCTTGTATCACTCAATAGGCTAGTAGAATTTTTATTTATTTGATCTCCTTTTTTATCAACCTAGTGTCTCTAAAGATCTCAATTGAACTAGAAGAAAACAAAGAAATAAACTTTATGAGGCATTTTTATCTTAAGGTGCTAGTAATTTAGCTAGTACGATGCATTTTATCATATTTACATATATTTTCATGAACACATTCCATTAGCTAGTGCCCAAAAAATGCATCATTTAGTGTTTATCTTATCCAATCAAACTTCTTGCAATGTTTATAGATTCTTTTTTTAAATTCAATTATGTGAGCTTCATACCATTTTATGTGCAGATGATGTGGTCCAACAAGAGCCAACTAGAGCATTGCATATGTGGAACACTTGATCTTGGTGTGAGACATGTGGTTAATCTAGGGAGTTAGATTAGAATGTCTAATTTTCTTCCTTGATCTTTATAAGTCGATTGGTATCACCATTACCTACTGAAATTAGACTTTTTCCTCCATACGGATCTAAGGAAACCTATGTCTATCATAATTCATACATATACATGCATGTAAATGTTTACTTGTATTTCTATCTTATGTTTCTGCATTTATTCATTAAAATTAATGAAAAATACTCCTATTTGTCTTCCATACTTATGTGTTTTTATGTGTTTTCATATACACATGTAATATATCCTCATATTATACAATGAATAGATATATTTATACATCACTTGATCCATCTTTGGATACCAAACGAAACACTTAAAAATTCCAAATTATATCACTTATATACATATGACATTCTAACACTGTGGACTTATGTACAATTTATAAATTTTGATAGTTTCCTCAATATAGTCATTATAATCATGAATGTGGTCTCTATAAATATGTATAGTTTGACTATATCATTGAATTACCATATATATGATCATATACTTTATCAATAGAGATATTTGTACATTCATCTCCACGATTTATTCCTCACATGGTATTGATCGAATGAATCTATATTTAAAGATTTATTCCTTAGTAACGGTGAAAAGAACGAATGCTAAATCTTAAATCAGTTGACTATACATTTGAAAATATAAAGCAAATGAGATAGAAAGAAATGATAAGTGATGATATGCATTTTATACCTTCAATTACATGATTATCAAATGTTATTAATGCTTAATTAAAATCAATATGATGGATTTTATTTTGAGAACATCATGCCATTATACATGGGTTGTCATGTTGGCACGATTTTATAGTTATTTTTAGATCACGTGAGTTTGCTGTTTCTTAAGTTCAAACAACTTTAAATTTATATATATTCTTCAGTTTTCATGGTTGCACGAATTAAGTGATTTAAAAGGATGAAAATGGAGAAGATGAATAAGAAGAGAAGATGAAGAATAATTGGAGTCAGCCTTTATTTTATGAATTAGTTGATTTTGCAATAAACTTAAGTAAAAATATTTTTTTTTCTATATTTCTAATCATATTTTAGTTTATTCACATGACACAAATTCAAGGAATGAAACTAAAACAAAAAAAATCATTAATTGGGTGAAAGGAACATGTTGGACTCTACAAATCCAAGCGTAAGAAAAAAAGGGGTAAAAGGGAATTCTATAGGGTTATTAGTACACTTTTTAATTGCTACCATTTGATTTTCTTAAAGAAAATCATGTGGCCAGAGAATGTGCCATGTGTCCAAAGAATCTGGGACTTCATGAATAAGGGATGTGATATATGTCTAATTCCTCATGGATTCAAGTCTTATTTATGCTTGCCCTTGAGATCTTTTATATTGTGAGTGAACCAACATTTAAAGCACGCTTTCATGCTGCTCAATATCCTTTTAGAATTGATCTGATCATGGAACAATTTAAAAATCATAAGAAAATTATGAAGTCTCAAAAAACATATTTGTACATCCAAGTAGGTGTATACTTTTCAATGATCACATTTGTGGAATGATGAAGAAATTGAGTAGATCCTGATAAGGTCAAAGTGGTTGTGGAATTGTTTGTTTTCAAAAAGTGCCAACAAGGACATTACTCTGAATCTCATAAATTTGCTAAGCAAAATTTTATCAGTTTTTTTTTTAAAATTGAGAAAACATATTTATCTTTTGCCAAATGAAAATTCATGATATCGAAAAACAGATTTTCATCAAAATTTAAAAAACTTTCCATAGAACTGTTAAATGTGTTATAGCTATGCAACATTATATCATCGTTCATAAAAATGGATACCTCTCATGGAGTCAGTTGATCATTGTTCATAGAGGATGACCATCCCAAGTCTCCATCGAACATCATCCTCTGGTTTGAACATATCATATGGCTTTAAGTTCTCAAGAGACTATCTGCTTCTCTAATGCTGGCATCTGGAAAAGAGTTATTGCCCAAGGTTTTGAAGATCAGCAAGGCACCGAAGGAGAAGTGATTTGGCCTGCTCGTTCCTCTCAACCTCACACAGGTAGGCAAGCTCTTCCATGAAGGGCAGTCGTCCCTCCAATGGAGAAGACTTTTTCCATAGGCTAACCATCTCCAAGAGGCACTCTGAAGCTGCCAAGTGCACCTGAAATTCAGGCAGAGAGAAAGAAACAAGGAGAATTAAAATTTCAAAACTCAACTCTTTATAATGAAAAGTGCACCTCATGATTTTTTAAAGAAGAAAAGTCAACCCTTAAAAGCTATTCAGAAATTTAAGTTCAGAGGCAATGTCAACCCTTCATTGCTGACGGCAGACAATTCAATAGACATATATTAGTCCACAAGAGGAAAAGTTTAGACACCGAGAAGGTGTTGAAATATTTATGTTTGGATGGGGAGAGTCAATCTTCCATTATTAAAAGAATTTTACACAAGGGAACCCATAAATTTTTTCCAGAGAGCCAAAGTCAACACCAGAAGGTAAATTCAAAAGTTTAGGGGCATGAAGGGAATGGTTGATCATAGACCTGAGAAATCTTTACAGTACCAATGCAGTCAACCACCTTGGGGCCAATGGCTATGATCAGCTGAGAAGAATTGGAAATAAAGTAATGATTAAAATATCCCAGAAAAGTTGAACCAGAATAAATCACATTGGTATAGAATTTCACCTCTCGGATAAAGAATAAAGCAGGGGGGATGATGTCATGGTTGTTGACCTTTAAGCAAAGTTCTCTAAGTAATGAAAAAGTTGCCAGCTTCACTGCAAAGAGACAAAAGTCAACACCAAGGAGAAACAAAAATATATAATTAGAAAGGGTGATGGATACCAGGCCAAGGGAAAATTGGCGAGAAAGCCACATTGCAGACATGTATTATGTCTTTCCCAACTGCCAAAATGTCCTCCACATGTCCCACGTGCACACACGAGGTTACACAATTGATAACTTTTTCCAGGGGGACTGAAGCACCTTCATCAGACTTCTCATCGCTACTGGATGCTAGAAATCAAATAACACATTTTATTTTATTTTAAAATTTAACCATACAGAGAGAACATATTTATTTTTTGAGAAACTTACTTGAATGAGGCGGAAGACTAGCCAAAGCTTTTAATTCGTTGATGGTATTTAACAATAAAGGAAAAGTGGTACTAAAAAAAGTTGGATCAGCAAAAGCTTCGATAACCTGAAACATGCAAGAACTCTTTTTTGAGAATTAAATTTTCAGAAAAATATTTTCAATATTTATTATTTGAAGCACGCTACAGAATGTGAGACATTAAACAGTTCCAACCTGTTGTAGAGAGATGAAAGCTGCTTCACGATAAGCCTTAGATTTCTTCATGCAGGCAGATGACAGTGCATTCAGGACGACATTGGCTGTCCCTGGATCTTTGGAAGAAATTGCTTCATGGCATGAAGAACATATGGATCCAATTGCTGATAATACGGCCTCTTTGCCCTGTGGTGAGTTAATAATAGAAGAAGATATAAGGTCTTTTAAGATTAAAGCAGAAGTAATTGATTTCGTCCAAGTGATTGCACAAGCCATAGCTGAAAGTTTTCTCATACTTGATTTCTGCAGCGTTAGATATTCATGCATTATGGCCACCACTGTATTTAATGGTAAGCGCCCAATACAGGAGAATATGGTAATGTGAGTCAACCAACCAGGATCCACCCTGCTGCCAGCCAGACACTTATGTCATTTAACTGTCTGAGGACTAAAAATCAGGTGGAGATTCCTTTTGTTGGGTTGGGGCATCAATAGACTATCAAATTCTGTCCCCAAGATCCCTCAGGTATCCTTCCTCCTTTTGGTTAATTGTTCTTGTTCCTGTACTTTTTGGAAACTCTTTTCCTTGTTTTTTTGAAAAACATAGAGGCAGATCACATTTGCAGTGATATTGCCTGGTTGGATATATCCATCCATATATGAGGAAAGTAGCCCGTACAAAAAAGCGTGAAAATACATGCTTCTGAACCAAAAAATTTATCATGGCCTGTGTCATGAATGATTCCATCCACTGAAACTGTCCACACCCAAAAAATGGCCCCATTGCAGTTCAGCCAGATGGCCCAGAGAACTTCCCCCCACTGCTGTCCTGCAGGGCCCGCCACTGCGTATCGCCACCCAGAAAGCCTCATTGGACATGACATAGGCATGTGGGACATTTTAGGAGGCCCACAATGCCCAATCCCTCGCACACTCGAAGACGAGGTGTTTCACAGTCCTCGTTCTCCATGCACAGAATGCACTCAGTTGAGGCGTTTGGGTACCACCGCTGGTAGGCCACTTGCATCGTAGTCTTTCTTTTGAGCAGCCAGAAAAATTTTTCGCCTCGGGGATCTTTTGTGACTATATTATCTGACTTGCTTGCATAGTGTCAGGTGCGCCAACTCTCCCTCCTTCCCTAAGCAGCTTATATGCCCCTCAGACTAAGAACAGAGGGCCGTTCCACACCTAACCATCTTGTGCCCCATCTACCGGACACCAAAGAAGGGTTGCTAGAGGTGTAGCAGTTCTGACATCCTCTGGTCCCAGAGATTGCTTACCAGGAAGAGGCACCATTTACCATCCCAGTACTCGGCAAACATAGCTAGAGGATTGCTAGAGAGGGCAAATAGCCATGAGAATTTCTCCGTCAGAGGGCCGAGGTAAGACCAAGCATCCAGCCAGAAACAGAATTCAACCTGTCTCCCGGCCAGGCTGAAAAGAAAGGAAAGGTCGTAGGGAGGAGATTGTCCTCATAATCACCTGCCAAAAAACTGAAGCGCCATGCAGTGACCTCAATTGCCCCTCCCAGTCCATCCATTGGCCATGGCTGTCTCACATTACCATGGATATTAAATCTTCCCCCTGACTCACAAACCTAACCACCCATTTTGTTAAAACTGCCAGATTCATGGTGCTTAGGTGCAATATGCCCAAGCCCCCAAGGTTGATGGGCCTGCATAATGTATCCCATGATACGAGGGCTGTCCTCTTGTTTGTTGTCTGTCCAGGCCTGGACCATAGGAACTTCCTCATGACCCCATCCAGCCTCTTTCAGATCCCCTGTGGGAGAGAAAACACTGATAGGTAAAAACTGGGAATGGCAGACAATACTGATGGGAAACTCTTTTCCTAAAATAAAGAATCTTCGTGTCCTTTCATTACCCAGATTGATCCACTGGTAAGATTCAGGGTCTTACCACCCTGCTACATTGTATTTAATGTAAATGTTTATACACTGACATAAATAAATATATTCAAAATTAAATACACATTGCAATGTAAATATATATCTTCTTTCAGAACTAGGGGCATCCATGTTCTTGAAAATTCAAAACTTCGCATCCATGTATACCAAATATAAGAAAATATAATTTACTAATGGAAAGGGTAGAACCTGATAATTTTTTTACAACCCTAAGTTTAAAATATAAATTCTCTCTCTTCTTCCCTCCCTCTTTTCTTATCTGCTCTATTCTACAACTGGTCATCTAGAAGGGGTGAGGCATTGACATAAATATTTTAACTTATTAAATGTATTCTTAAAGGCTAATGCAATTTAAAATCTGATGAAGTCATAGAAGCTTAAGATAATGATTGAAAAAAAACACACCTCCCACATGCGACCAGGCAATTCTGTTAATAGGCAACTTAGCAGCTCCTCAAAGAAAGGAGAGAGAGATTTTCCCAGAACTTCACATAACCTCTTTATGGCCTTTGCTGCCTGTAATTAGTACTTAGAATTCATGTATATGGATCACCTAAAAGATGGGAAAAAGATTAAACCTAACCTTTCTCTTACTAGCCCATGAAGAACCACTGATGCAGTTATGGAGGACTGAGATGATTTCGGCAGAGTACAACTGCAGGGTGATGTTTTCACTACCAACATTTTCATCCCACAGTTCCGAAAACTGATCACTCACATCTTTATCATCCTCAAATCTGAAAAAAGAAAAGATAATAATAACCTGTATCAGAAGATCCTTCCAGAAAAAAAAGGAAACAGATACCCAGCCGACCAATGACTCTAGACCCCTCAAAGGCCATGGTATGTGCATTAGGGGTACCCATAGACAGGGCGAAATAGATTCCTCTCTTTTATACCTCCAAAATCCCCTCCCTCTCGGTCTGTTCTCTAATTTCTTTTCACAGAACCCTTCGCATCCTCTTATCAAGGGGCTTTCCTTCCTGGCTCTGTTAGTGGCTCCTCTTTTTTTCCTCTATGAACCCTCTTCCCCTATCTATCTTACTTTTGTCGCACCCTGTTCCCCTTCTCTCTCTGCAGAATTTTCTTTTTCTATTCTTGTGAACAAATTAAAAAGAAGTAGAATTAAACTTCATTCCTCCAAAAGATAGATGTCCCACCGAAGACATCTTTTGATCACACCATATGACTAGATCCATCAATGTTATCTTTTGACACTTCAGAGTCCTTTCAGATGGATATAGTCTGTTAAGTACTTGCAGAGGACAGATTTTGCCATCTTAATCTTAGAAAAACACTGATCAAAACTGATATCAAATCACAAGCACCTACAATCTTTTGGGAAGTGAAAATCATCTTTGATGTAGGTACTAAATATAGGATAAAAAAATAAAATGTGTAATAACATCTGAGAGTCTTAATCAACCAAAAGAAAGCAAGTAGAATTGAAAATATATTGAACATATGCCATGATTGAAAGAATAGGACTCCAAACCTAGAAACGAAAATAACAGGTAGCACCACAGCGTGGTGTCCATCAAGTCTGTCAGCAGCATTATTCAAGAAATTCTTCAGCAGAATTGCACAAGAAATCTGAGAATTTCTGTCACCCGAATGCAATGAAGCGGTGTCATCTATTATCTTTTGAGTCTGAGAAGCTTTTGCATATTTTAGTGTGCTGGCACAAGCAGATGCAAAAGCTCGCTTTGCTGCGTTGCCCTTTTCCTCCAATACAGCAAGAAAAAGAGGCTTCAACAATGTGGTGCTGAATGGTTCGATGTCAGCCTTGACTTTCTGGAGAAGTAGAGAGATGAAGTTGGCAACCCCGACCCTGAAATGAGTTCTTCAATGATAGATGAAGCTCGGTTTCTAAAATCAATAATATCTGTTGCTGATGGTCAATGGAACTAGACTATGCAAGATAAAAAATTAAGAGTTCTTCAAGCAGCATAAACAGTTAGGTAGATGACGAGATGCAAGAGGAAAAAATTTCAGAGAAAAACTCTAAGACAGCACATTTACGTGTTGTCATGTACCAATTTTTCTTTATTATGTATATTTTTTGATATTTTTTTACCTGTATTTAAAAAGACCTGTATTTAAAAAGACTTTTCTAGAGAAATGATTGGGACTCTTGTTTTCTTCTATCCCGTTTTCAACCGATTATTAACCTATGGTTTCTGAGTGGGGATACTCTTGTACCATTTTGTCAGAGCCCGTTGTTGAAGGGAGGAGGTTGATTCCTTGCAAATTTTGACTGTTGCCATGCTGCTATGGTCAACCATTGCAGGAGCTGCTCGTCAGAAACAGAAGACATGAGAAAGTTGCCTTTTGCCGTCAAATTCCAATCTGAAAGCTATTGTATAAGCTGTAAGCTGTTGCCAAGGCAACAACCTGCCGTCGGAATCTCATTGCAGTCAATATTTCAGGACTGTTTAACACAAGGAAAGTGAACGGCAATATATGCATTTGTGGCTTACTCTTCATCGTTGAACAATCCCCCATTAAGATCCCCCACAACTATTGCCCATCAGAAGAAACACACCAGATCAAGGACATTGCAGTTGCTAATCTTCAAATATATCGAGGACCTGCAGTTCCTTGCAGTCTGTGGCAGGTCACCCCAGACATATTAAGGGGGTAAAGTGTTGATTATCACTCTGGTTCACCACTTACACACGTGAGGAAGATTTTTGTCCCCTCTCTTGCTCTCCATCTCTCTGCTGAGGCACTGGCAGGCTCAAAACTTCTCTCTTGGGATATTGGATTCTCTGGCTTTCCTCTCATCCTCTCCAAGTATCCCCAATAAATAAATGAACCAAGCAAAAAAACCATAAATATGAATCAAAATTCTTTGAATTTGGTTTGCTAACTAAATATACTATCTAGCACCCCGATCGGGGGGTCTACTTCTGGCATGGAAGGAGGATTTGTTCGAGGTGATCACTACATGGCAGGGACATCACATCGCGGAGGCCAAACTAGCCTCCCGTGCGGATGGCAGTCATCTGGTAGTCGCCTCAGCTTATGGCCCTACCGCAGTTCAGAGACGAGAGGAGCTACACGAGGACCTCAGCCAGCTGTGCCTGACCTTCTCCAGGATCCCACTCATTATCGGCCACGACTTCAACGTTACTCTTGCTCCCGAAGATCGCCCAAATGGGCTGCGCAGAGGAGACCCTGGCTCGGCGCAGCTCCGGAACTTATTAGCCCAATTTGGCCTACAAGAGATGGGGCTGACGGACCAGCATTTTACGTGGAGGGGCCCCACCTCCCAATCGCGCCTCGACTGGTCCTTGTGTTCAATCGAGACACTGGAACGTTTCCCATTCGCCGTGGTGACCTCACTCCCACGCCCCTTATCCGATCACACCCCCTTCTGTGGTCCTTGCAGATCGGGATGGAGAAGCCTTCCAATTTAAAACTTGACTGTTTGTGGCTCCGCGACGCTGCCGTCAAAGCAAGCATCGAGGAGTGGTTGGGCAGCCAGATTGTCTTCAGTCTGGCTTCGGAGCGGGTGCCCCAGAAGCTGGCTGACCACCGCCTACACCTACTTTCTCAGAGACGGCAGATCTGGGCCGACCGGACAAGAGCACGCGACACCAGCCTTGCTCGTATCAAAGCTCTTGACGTCATGGAGGACTCCCGGCCATTGACGGCCGTTGAAGCATGTGAACGGAAGAAGTGCCGCGAAGGTGTGGCGGAGGCGGACCTCAAGTTTGAAATGGATTTGCAGCAACAATCCCGACAGCTGTGGTTGGCGGCAGGCGATGCTAACACAAAGTTCTTTCATCAAGCGGCAAATGGTCGGACTCTGACTGGGCGATCGGTTATCAACGGCCAGCACAGCAGCAACAGCTTACGAGTCCCTTCCTCTTAGATGAAGTGAGGGCAACGATCTGTGGGTTGAATAAAGAAGGGGACTCGGGGCCGGATGGGATCCGAGTTTTCTTCTACAAAGACTGTTGAGCCCAAGTGGGGCCGGACGTCATGGCACTTATGGAAGAGTTCCATGCTGGTACATGCTGAATGGGTCATATCAACTGGGCTTACATTACATTGCTGCCTAAGACACCTTGCGCTGAGCGGGTGGGCGACTACCGGCCCATCTCCTTGTCCATCAGTATTTATTTGATCATCGCCAAGGTGCTTGCCAACCACCTCAAAGGGCTTCTGGGGACCCTCATCAGCCTCCTTCCGTTTGCTTTTGTCCTGAGGAGGCAGATGTCGGATAGTGTTGTCATCACAGAGGAGATCATCGCTGCTCGGAGAAGATCGGGCACCGTAGAATTCATATGGAAGATAGACTTCGCTAAATCATATGATTCCCTACAATGGTGTTTCCTTTTGGAATGTCCTCAAGCGCCGTGGATTTCAATGAGGCATGGATCAATTGGATGAAGAAATGTGTATGTACCACATCGTTCGCGATACTGGTCAACAGAAGGCCCCAAGGGGGGTGGATTCACTTGCAACGAGGCATCAAGTAGGGGTGCCCGATCCCGCCCCTATTATTCATACTGGTGGCCAATACATTGGTTATCTGCACGGAGCAGCTATGTATCCGTGGATATTTCGCAGGATTCCAGACCACAGGCCAACCAGGGAGCATTCTACTGCTACAGTACCGAGACGACACCTCGCTCTTCTTGCGCGGATCGATGGTCGGGGCGCACCATGTCTCCGCCATGCTTGACATATTCTTAGACTTCTCGGGCCTGCAACTAAACATGGGAAGTCCACGGTCGTCGGCATCAACTTGTCCTCGGAGGAATTAGGCCAGGGTCTTTGCAGCGTTGGCCACACCCGTCGCCTCGCTTCCCATCTACTACCTCGGGCTTCCTCTGGCGGAGGGAAGACTCCTCACTGGCGACTGGCAGCGGGTAATGGCAAAGATCGAGGCCCGTCTTGGGGGCTGGCGGGCTCTGCTTCTCTCCTGTGGTGGTCGCTTGGTGCTGTTGCAATCCGTAGTGGCGGCCATTTTCATCTATTTTATGGCTATATTCCAGATGCCGGAAGGGGTGCAGTGCCAGATAGAGACCATCATGTGACGCTTCTTCTGGCAGGGGACGCGACCATCTGAGACTAGGGGGGTGGCCTTCGTCGCGTGGAGGATAGTTTGCTACCCAAAATCT
>CM044111.1:5140163-5196161 GCA_024174645.1 Lemna minuta | reverse complement strand
TCTCAGCTCCACCTCAGCACTTGAATCAAATACCATTGTTTGTTTCTTCCAGGTGATTAGGTTTCCATATAAGAAGGAGCAATATCCAGCAGCAGATCTACAATCCACTATAGATCCCACATATTCTGAATCTGTATATATTTCCAGATAGAAAGTATCACGTGCGTTGGATAAGATTCCCTGGTCAACTGTAGTCTCCAAGTAACTCAAGACTCTATAAGAAGCCCATAAATTATCCTCCTTAGAATCTTATATAAACTGGCTCAGTATGTTCACTGCGAATGTAATATCAGGCCATGTGCAATTCAGGTAGAGTAGTTGACCCATTAGACGCTGGTATTAGTCCTTGTTAACTGAATTGCCTTCTTCACATTTTTCAAGTTTCTCATTAGGATGAATCGGAGTACTTGTTGCTTTATAGCGGAGCCTCCCTGAATCCTGACAAAGATCTCCAATATACATCAGCTGAGAAATGAATATCCCTTTTGAGGGATATGCCACCTCCATTCCAAGGAAGTACTTGAACCAACCCAATTACTTGATCTCAAACCTAGAGGAGAGTTTGCTACCCAATTTCTTTACCTCTGTCTGACCCTCTCTGGTAACAATAATATCATCAACAAACACTAAAAGCATGGTGACTCCTGTTGATGTAGAATGTTTGATAAACAATGAGTGATCTCCATTGTTTTGGTGATACCCCTAGGACTTCATAGTTTGTGTGAACTTGCCAAACCATGCTCATGGGAATTGTCTCAGCCCATACAAGGTTTTCTTCAGCTTACACACTCTTCTTTGTTATGAGCTGATGGATGCACCAGTGCGCATCTCATGTGTATCTCCTCCTCTATGTCACCGAGTAGAAAAGCATTCTTCACATAAAACTTTAAAAGCAGCCCCTTCAATTGTGCTGCCAAAGAGAGGAGGATTCAAATTGTGCTGAACTTGGCCACTGGTGCAAAGGTTTCCACAAAGTCAATCCATATGCCTGAGTGTATCGCTTCGACACAAGTCAAGCTTTAATACTTTTCTATGTTTCCATCTGCCTTGAAATTTACTGCATACACCCATTTTCAGCCCACTGCCCTTCTTCCCAGTGGGAAATTTACAATTTTGCGTGCCTGATTTGTAAAGTTTTCATTTCTTCATCCATAGCTTGTTTCCAGACCTTTCGGGTTATTGCTTCAGAAAATGTCTTGGTAACTTCAACAGAATCAAGCTGTGACAAGAAGGTCCCATAAGAGTAGCTGAGATTCTTATATGATAGGAATGAAGTCATTGGAAACAGGGGTCTGGATGTGCTTTCCCTCTTTCCTTTACGAAGTGCAATAGGCAGGTCTATGGTTACCTGTGCATCTTTGTCGCCGTCATTCGGTTCAATATCTTCTACCTACTCTGCTATGAGAGGCACCATCTCAGCATCCCTGCTCAATATAACAGACGAGTCACAATTGGGCTCCGTATTTCATGCTTGGGGAAACCTTCAAGAGTAAACTTTAAATTGTTTCTCTTTTGTAGCTTCACGAGGAGTATCCAATTGAAGTTTTGGATCATCAATTACCCGTAGAGATGAGTTGTCTTCGACTACCATCATGGGCATTAAGAGTAAGGGCACTGAATCCTCACACAGGCCTTGGATATCAGCCCAATATTACACTTTCTGCTCCCATTCAGTCTTATGAAAATAACAATTCAGCCCCATATTACACCCATAGAGACCCCAGAAGCATTATGGGACTTTTATTTCCAAGGGTCCTTGTAGTTAATTGATATATTAGACGTCCTGCCATCAGCATGGCTCCTCCCCCATACTGCTTGGGAACATGCTTGTGGAAGAGTAAGGCCCTTGAGGTCTCCACAATGTGTCCAGTATTTCTATAGGCAAGTCCATTTTGTTCAGACATGTATACACACGATGATTCTCTGATAAAAATTTTTTTAGCTAGAAATAAATTTGCATATTTTAATTAAAATACTCCCTCGAGTTATCAGATCAGAAACGTTTAAGCACTGTTTCAAATTGGTTCTTAATCATTTGACATAATTCAATAATCACTCTTGCTACCATTGATTGTTGTTTAACCAAGTAAACACCCTACTATCATCCACAAACCAGGCTCTCAAGAGACTCTGAGTAGGCACTGGTCCCCTCACATTGCTATGGATACGATACAGCAATAAAGTGCTTCTTTCATTTACATTTCCAAAATTTGCCTTTTTATGTTCGCCAAATTGACAGGTTTCACATAGTGCATTGTGTACATCAACACCCAAAGAATGAGGAAACATGGTTTTCAAAACATCAAATGAAGGGTGTCCAAAACAATAGTACAGTAGCCACTTTCTCTCCATGGTCGTTGCTCCCTTCCCAAAAACTCGCAGAGAGGTGACGGACAGCCCAGACAATCGTCCCCTCAGATAGACCAAGCCCAACTTTTCTTCAGCATTTGTCCTCATTCAGGATAAATTTGCTCTAGATGTCTTTAACTAACTGTTGGAGGGATATTAAATTGGCCTTAAGGCCTGGAACGTGCAGCACATTTTTCAATATTCCTACGTCATGCAATCATATATTTCCAACTCCGGTTACTGATAGTACCTTCCCCCCATCTGTGAGCACATATCGTGCACGTTGGCACAGAACATATTTAAGAACAATGTGCGATAAGAATGTCATATGGTCAGTTGGCCAAGTATCTAGTATCCAAGAATTTTCACGATGACCATTGAGGCAGTCAACCCCTGAGAAATATATAATTCATATGAGTTACTTGGATGAGCAAAAGAAGAACTAATAAAAGCAGTTAAGTTCTCTATTACTTCCCTCAATTTTTCTACTTTGTCGCTGCCCCTCGATGTAGACAGTGTAGTCTTTGTTTGTTCTCCATCTGGCCACCATTGCAGTGGCCCTTGTTTTCCTTTCTGTCCAACATGTTCAGCAGTTTCATTAATGACAACATTCAGTTGTTCCACAGGGGGAGGCTTTCTGCCCAACTTCCAACATGTTTCACAAGTATGCCTCTTCTTCTTGCACTAGGAGCACCATCAATCATCTTTATCAGGGCGTTGCCCCTAAATCTGAGTTGTTGAGGATGACTGCTGTTGCGACTTAGCATGTGCTGATTCACTCATGGTTTTCTGCTCTTTCCAGTTGGACAGGAAGGCTGAAAGCTTCACTCTAAGGATTCTCTGCTAAGAGTCACATATGACTGTCCTCGTTCACAATTGAGATTGCTTCTTCTAAATTAGGAACCCTTTCTTGATTGAGGATTTGGATATTAAAATTCCCGTCTTCAGGGGTAAGTCCCATATGAAACTTGAATACTCGACCGTTCATTGCATACGCCCACTCTTCTGACTCCGGATCCCTCACCAGTAGGTAATGATCAATTTCCCGCCAATTGGCTTTCAGCTTGCATGCATACTTAGCAACAGATCTTGATCTGAAAGTCAAATTTATAGTAACTGCGATCAGACCGTATAGTCTCCAATCGTCTTGGCTGGTTGCTCTGCTTTTGTAAACCTCTTTCCAAAGTTCTCATACCGTTTTCATGAACAAGAAGTTTTAATACACTTCTGGTTTCATGGTCCCAATAGGGTTGGATGATCATGATCGATCGAGATTGATCGGCAAAAGGTCGTCGCCTCGATCGATCAAATTGGTCTGTGTGCCAATCGATTGTCGATATATCATCGATCAATCGAGGTCAACAATCATTAAGAGAGAGAGAGCCTTGTTTCTCTCTATATATGTGAATACAGTTGCTTTCTCTCTCTCTCTCTCTCTCTCTCTCTCTCTACAGGTGGGCAAACACTCTTTGACGATGAACTCATCAGGAGATGCCCAAGGATCTGGGAGAAGAGAGCTCGGAGTTCGGTGGGACAGGTCTTTGTCAACTTGCTCGCTATTCTGTGGGACAGGTCTTTAGGATTTTCAGCAAGCCCTTGTTCAACATGTTTCTTTCAGGTAATTTGTTGAACTGACAGTCCTGCAATCACTGACTTGCACCTGGACATCTCCCTCTCATGCATATCATCGAACAGTTAGAGGGCATCTGCAGTAGTCTTCATCTGGAGGACAAGCATACAAGCAGTTTTTCTCCTTCTCAACAGACACATTGAGGTGACTGTCCCAGAGAAGGAAGAGGTGCTCAAACGCAAACATTTTCCCTCACTGGCCTCAACATCTCTTGATCTGTTCCCTCAGGTTCAATGTTTTTAACTTTTAAGGTCAATCATGGCGATCTCGTTGATCAATCTTTGATCGATTGACGATCGATCAAAAATGGGACTTCACTCAAGTCAATGATCAGATCGCCGACTCAATCAAAAAGGACCAACCCTAGGTCCCAAGTAGCCAACTAGGATCTGCGCTTCCTCTGTTCTATATCCATGGTATCTTGAATCTTTGGGTCCAAGAGAGGATCCTCAAGGGGACTCAAGAGATCTTTTCCTTCCAGAATCAGTTCAGCATGCTGACTCCAATTAAAATTGCTTATTCCATCAAAGCTTCAGATTTTCTGGGATAGTAGGGAATACCTGATTTTTCCCAGACTCCACAGGGCTGAGGGCCATGTTCACACTAGGCTCTTTTAGGTCAAAGGTTGTGGAACCATTTCGTTTGTGTCTTTCCTCTGTATTTGTGGCTTCTTCTGTGTTTGCATCGTATTTTATTTCATGAGCGGAGCACAGTCAGTTCTTGCTTGTCTTAACACATAGACTCATCAATCCAAGCCTCGAAGAGCCGTCGGAGGGAAGTCGTCACTCCTCTAATGCTCATGAGCTCCAGGTCAAGAGAGGAAAGGGATGACAGGTTAGATCACCTTAACTTACCAGGGTGATCAGCTCCAATCTGCCCTGATACCATATTTTCCAGAAAATCCTTGGTAAGATATTAGTGAAAACTGGAAACTTCCAACAAAGGCTTGAGGTGAAAACAGAAAACAACACTTTCAATTAGGGCAAATGCCCATTTTACATATATCGATAGTGGGTCTCGGATTAACCAATAAGCCACTTACCAATAAGGTACAGTGAGATAAGGATAGATTTAAAATGGGTCTCCTGATAACAAATTACCATCACAAGCACTGAAACATATTGGGTATCAAAAGATGAGACCAATGCAATAATTTAGTACATTAAAGGTTTAATAATAATATTCATGCCAAGTCTAAATGCCAGGGAAATGGACAGGAATTCAACAGGGATCAAGAAAACTTTTTCACAGGCACAGCCAGCCAATGTCTGAGGAGATCCAACAAATTAGGGCAGAAACAGGGAAGATTAGTGTTTGGGGTGTAGTTATGTGGAAGAAAAATAAGGATACTTCTGAAGAGTCCTACATAAAATCTGTGTTTTCTTGATCAATTACTTCCTTTTCTCCTGTTTATCCATCTTACACTAGTTTTACAGGCATCAAATGATTCTTTAAACCTCAGGGCAGGTGTCAATTCTTCATTTAGATAAGGTTTGCAAGAAAATAAGGGCATACAGACAGTACTTGGAAAGAAACCCACACAGAGATGCCATGAAGTTAGCACTATCAACCGAATAATGCTCAATGGGACTAGCTGGTTAAGACACTCATTTCTATATCTAAACATTTATAAAGGCATTGTGATAGTAACAGGGAGTATGCCTGATTAGAGCATGACTTCAAGCAAGAGACTTTGAAGCAGTTTTCCTTGTGGAAATGAACAGTTTAATCAGGGTAACTCGCACAAAAAAAGAATCAGACATTCCTTAAGTCATGCTCAAATAGAAATTCACCCCAGGCAGTGAAATGGCAATTCACTGATGATGGGAGGCGATCAAATAGAAAGGACTGGGGCTTTGGAAGCACTTTTGGTCATCAGGACTCTTGAAAAGGGCACAGGCAGGCTCTCAAATCACTTCCCAAGGAGAGGAGTCAATTTCTCTTGTTATCTTCCATTTTGGTTTCCTCTTCTGTGCTCTCTCAAATGTAGTGGAGACATCCATCAACATCTTAATTTTCTAGTTCATTTGGGTATCTAATCAGAATCCTTCTGAGAGCGGCAGACAGCAAACACAGAGGACATCACCAAAGAAAATAGAGTATAGGGGAAATGGCAAGGATTGGAGAAGCTAGTGAGGCGAGCATCATCCAACACCCAGGATATAACACATAGGAGCGAACAGAACTCACAAGAGAATGACAGGGACAAGCAAAGCAGCAAATCAGCAAACCAACGACCAAAACACATCAAAAGGGGAGGCATCCAGCATGAGGGCCTAGTGCACAAAAGAAAGAAAGTGATAATCAAACCTGATGGGGGCTTATAGCATGGATGAAGATAGGGAAAAGTGGATGTGTGAAGTTGGCAGCAGGGAGTCGGACAAGACACACTCCCATGACAGACATGGGTCAGAAGAGAGCAGAAGAGAATAAAGAAAAGGGAGGGGTGCATGCCAGTACAGAAGGGGAGCAGAATATCGGGGAGGTGAATGAGGGAATAGACAGGGTGGAGGACCCTCTAATGAACTTCCGGGCAAAGGCAATAGCTGCAGTAGTGAGCCTGCAGCAGGTACAAAGCAAGGGAGGGGGTGCAACCATTCAGTCATGAGGTGCATCACAGGGAACATGCGTGGCCTCAGGGATGAGAAGAGGAGCGGGATCATGGGCAGATATCTACAGGAATGGGGAGTCACAGTGTTCTATTTGCAAGCAACGATGTGGGAAGGGTGCGAGGTACGTAACTGGAATGGGATCGGAAGAGGTTTCTTAGACAGGGTTCTTAGCAGTTAATGCAATTGGTCATTCTGGGGGTGTGGTAGTAGTATAGAACGAGGCAACATTCTCTATGGGTGGATGCATGAACAGGTCAATTCTCAATAGGGGTCAAGCTGAAATGATGAACTGATGCATTCGAGATAGTGGTAGTCTCGGCCTATGACCCTGCAAATGCCATAAAGAGGAGAGACCTTTGGAGAGAGCTGGCCGGAGTGGTATCCACTTTCCAAGGATTGCCGATTCTAATACGGGGCAATTTCAACGTGATCTTGGAGGCAAGAGATAGACCAAGTAACATGAGAGGGCGAGACCCAGGTTAAGAAGAGTTTTTGGCTTTCATAGCAGAGGTGAAGTTAATCGAAATGGGGCCATGGTTTGCGTCTATACATGGAGGAGTCTGGCATGTCAGAACATGAGGTCTACACTGGACAGGTTCTTATGTTTATTAGAATTGGCAGAGCGTTTCCCCCTGGCCGATGTGAGATCCCGTCCATGACCTCTATCAGACCGTCTTCCACTGGTTTGGGCAGGTAATGAGGGCTTTGGAATATCCACTTATTTCAAGCTGGACAGATCATGGCTTTGAGAAGTTGGGTTCAAGGAGGAGGTCGAGATGGTATGGAGGGCCATACAGTGGGTGCACTTTTCAGACAGAGATGATAAGCACAAGAATTGAGGGGCTGCAAAAGCATCTTATGGAGTTTTGAAAGCACATACAGGACAACAGAAATAAGAAGAGCGAGGCATTAACAAGAATTAAGCAATTGAACAATATGAAAGGATGCTAGAAGAGGAGGCATGCAAATGAAGGAGATGTATAGGGGTGGTAGCAAAAGAAGATCACAAGCAAGAGATGGACTGGAGACAACAATTAAGGCAACTATGGTTACAAGAAGGAGACGCCAACACAAGATTTTTCAATTTAGCAGCAAATGGCTGTAGGAGGGCAAACCAAATACTGAGACTCAAAGTAGGGAACAAGAATACACAAGGACACAAGAGATAGGTCGAGCCATTGCAAGCTAGTATTGGGCATTCACTAAAAGAGGAAAACAAAACCAGTGGAAATGGAGGGGGCAGGGGGCCAAGAACGCTAAAACCAAGATCAACAAGTGGAACTAGTGGGACCATTCTTGAAGGAAGAAGTCCAGGCAGCAATCAAGGGACTAAATGCGGAAGGGGCACCAAGCCTGGATGGCCTCCCTGAGTTTTTTTACAACAAATTTTGGGGGCTATTTAGACCTGGAGTGATGGCCACGCTGAAAAATTTTTAACATGGGACGAGAGATATAGCAAAAAGTAATAAATCACATGTTTTCCTATTTCCAAAAGCACCAAGGAGCAGATAAAGTTGAAGACTTTCGACCCATCTCACTTTCTAACTCAATCTACCTCATAATTGCAAAGGTGTTGGCGAACCGATTGCAGGGAGTAATTGGTGAGCTAGTGGGACCTCTCCAATCAGTATTCATTCCATGGAAGCTGCTGGTAGATAGCGCAGTGGTGGCAGGTGAGATCATTGCATCTTGGCAAAGAAATGGAAAATGAGGTTTCATGTGGAAGGTTGATTATGCCAAGGCATATGACTCCCTAGACTGGAATTTTCTGTGAGCATCTATAAAAGAGAGAGGGTTCCCAAAGGAATAGATAAAGTGGGTAAAGAGATGCTTTACCACTCGTACATTTTCCATATCAGAGAATGGGTGCCCGGAGGGTGGGTGGATTCACTAACAAAATGGCGTGAGGCAAGGATGCCCACTTGCTCCACTATTATTCGTTCTAGCGGTGGACGCACTTGCCACATGCACTATGCAAACGTGTTCACAAGGCCTATTGAAAGGATAGCAAACTCCAAGCTACCTAGAAGGCATTCCTTTGTTACAATAGGTCAATGACATCACATTTTAAAATTTTTTTTTTTTTTTTGGAACAAGAGAAAGAAGGGTCCACCAAATGGAACCCCCCCGTTTGTCATTGCAAATGACGAATCGCTACATGGTTAGAAGCTATAGGGTTACAAAAACCGGAAGGTTTAGGCCAACTCGGTTCCATGCGTTCACGAGGCCCCCCGCTTCGTGCAGGACCGTGTCAGCAGATGGAGTGCGACCCCTAAAGACGACCTCGTTTCGATGAGTCCATAGGACCCATAGCGTGGCATATAGGATTTGCCACTCTGTCCTCCTCCGATAGGGACCGTCCGCCATGGATCTCCATAAGACCTCCAGCGAGGGTGGCCTGGGACAGACAAATCTGGTCAGCGTCCAGACCGCTTGAGCAACCGGGCATCTAATGAATATATGGTCGCAGTCTTCAGGAATTGCTCCGCACATCGCGCATTCCGCTGAAGCATTGGGGACCATACGTTGCCGAAAGGATCTCATCATCAACCTCCGCCGAAGAAGCAGCCAGAGGAATACCCGAATCTTCAACGGAGTACGGCTTCTCCATATCTGTCACCAGATGTGCAAGAACAACAGATCCTCCGAGGCCGCCTGTTCCCGGAAGCGGCGATAGGCTCCCCGAACAAAGAACCTCGGCTCGCACCACGTCCACCCGTCCAGACCCTCAGCCAGTCGCTGGTGTGCCAGTACCTCTTGTGCCAGTACATCACATTTTAAAAACAAGGCTCGGTGGAGGAAACAAGAAATTTTTCCACTTTGCTAGATCTATTCGTGAATTTTTCGAGTCTAAAAATTAATCACAGTAAGTCTGCATTTATAAGGTTTGGAATGGTACAAGAAGAGGGGTTGTAATGTTCAGAGGCATTTGGCACACCAAGTGGGAGCCTACCCATGAGATACTTAGGTCTACCATTGAGGTGGAAAAGGATGCCCAATATGGATTGGCAGCTGGTCATCGAGAAGGTGGAAAGACGCTTGGAGGGATGGCAAACCAAGGTGATGTCGAGGGGGGGCATTTGGTGCTGATATGGTCCGTCCTTTCAACGATGCCTATGTTTTGTTCCTCTGTATTCAAGATGCCAATAGGAGTGGGGAAGCGCCTGGAAGGCTCGATGAGATAATTCTTATGGAAAGGCACTAGATCGGGACAAAGTCGTTGCCTAGAGATGGTCTCATGAGATGTAGTCTGTCAACCTATCAAGCGAGGGGGATTGGGGATCCTACAAATACAAAAGTCTGAATAGTTCTATTGACGAAGTGGGTGATTAAGATTATGGGTCTCCGAGAGTATCTAGCTACACTAATATTGAAGGACGACTATGGTAGGGGGTTAGTCTAGGTAAGCTGATCTGCTCTGACCAAAGGTGCATCCCTTTTTGGCAAGGCCTGAGACAGATCTTCCCATGTTTACGAGAGTTCTTCCGAGCAAAGTTAGGAGATGGCTTGACTTTTAAATACTAGCTGGATGCATGGTCAACACAAGGAGTTTTCACAAAGGCCTTTCCGCAACTCTTTGCACTCCCACAAAACCCTGATGCCATGGTTGGGGAATATTGGGACAATGCGTGGAGCCCAATCTTTGACGCTGCAGTGTCACACCAATGGAACAAGGATTTTCTAGACATGCAATAATCCTTAAGACAACTAAGACCGGAGAGTGGCGAGAAAGATGCTTGGGAGTGAGAAAATGTTCCTTTCTCAGTCCATAAGACCTACCAAAGGATCCGACCAAGACAAGGGACGGAGGATGAGACAACTATTAGGGCATGCTAAGCCATATAAAATCAAAAGGTCTCATTAAAGGTGAAGATTTTTGGATGGCTTCTCTCGAGGAGAATGCTGGTGACTCGAGTATTCCAGAAAAAAATGTATCAAGAATCATCCGAAGAATGTGTTTTGTGTAGGGAAGGAAAGGAAGATTGTAAACATCTATGAAACGAATATCTGGGACTCAATATGACGAGACAATCATAGAAGGAAGGAAGATGGAGGGCAAATACTCGCGGTAATATGGGCCATATGGCTACAACAGAATGAGGTGATGTTCAAGGGGAGATCATTATCTACAGACAATATGGTCCATGAGGTAGAGGGACTAAGGGTATCATGGCTTCATCGAATCTAATAGGGTGAAGGAGGGGGGAAACGAGTCTTGGTTGTAAGCTAGGGACTAATAGATCCTAAACCGGGTCGAACACCGCATAGTCAAGCGATCAGCCCTTTTATACTTCAAAAAAACAAAAAAGAATCCTTCTGCTGTACTAACAGAAATAAGAAACTGGTCAGGTTAATAGAGATTTAAATGACCTTAATGTTTGGGTTTGAAACTTTCAAGACAAGGCTGTTGTCATGTTATAGGAAAATCAAGTAATAATTCTGGCTGATAGTCAGTGCCCCATAACTTATTATTTAAAGAACTGATTGCAAATGCAAAGCAGACTTAGACAATAATATTAAAGAAGACTGTTTATTGCAATGAGGGGAAGATGTCAGTAGGAATGTGACTCCAAATCTTGGAAAGTGAAAAGAAAGAATGATAGAGGTCTAACTCCTCCAAGGGAAACATAGCCCTACATATAAAGCAATAAGTGGGTTCACCTAATTAAGCTCAATAAGGGTACAGGAACAACATCTAATAATGAAAATACAAGAGATAGACGCACAAATGTATCTCTTCATACTCCCCTTCAAGCTAGAACATAGGTCTTGATCATGTATAGCTTGCCACAAAGTAAATCATATGACTTTTTTGTCAGATGTTTGGTAAAGATATAGTAGAGATGAAACCCTGCAAGATCTGTCTCAAATAAAATGCAATCCACCTCAACATGCTAAGTGCACTAATGAAAAGTTAGATTGTGGACAACTAAAATGCATCTTGATTGTCACTTTGGATCTTCATGGAAATTTCAACTAAAAACCAAGCCCTTTGAACAGAGATTGTAGCCACATCCATCAATACTCTGCCTCCATGTATATCTGGAAGCATCACCCTGCTTTTTGGACAGCCAAATAACTAAATTAACACCAAGATAAGAGCAATATCCAGATACAAACTTTCTATCATCACGATCTCCATCGTGAAGGAACGTTCTTACTCTGGAATTTCTTAAGTTTTTTATCAGTGAACACAAAATGCAGGCCAAAATAAATATATCCTCAGTGTAATCTAAAGTGTTTTCATGTTCCTTGATGTGGACAATTTAGTAAAATATTCAGAAGAGAATGTTTTGTTTAACCCTCTAATAAGGAGAGTATAGTATACTCTTAGAATACCCTACCTTGTGTTTACTGGTATTTAACATTATTGGCTTGGGTTCCAAAAAAACTGCTCTAATAAAGAATACTTCCCGGATCCCTTCGTCTTCTCTTCTCCTTCTTTTGTCTCTCCCCAGTTCTAAAAGAAGTCGACCATTTTTGCTTTCATACACCTTTGGGCATGTCTCAGTTCTCCATCAGAAATTAAAAACAAAACATGGTTTATTGACAGACGATTTTTTGAATAGAGAATTTATTGACACACCATAATTCATTGTTAGAAAAAAGACCTCTAAAATGAGAAATGGGAACACAAATATAAAAGAGGAATCTTTACCAATATAATTTGCTCCAAACTGTCTACTGTGGACTAATAATGTACTTTGAAAAAAAACTGTGCAATAATATGCCCAAAAAGAAAATACTGAAGATAATAAGACGCATTTATTCTTACAGCTTGACAATTTTTGAGAAGAAGAGTTTCAATTTCCTGTAGAACGGCTGAAGGTGCACCCTATATAAATATCAAAGCCCAGGCATAAAATTTCTTTGTCAAAGGACAAGAATGAACAAGAAAACAATATTAACCAATTCTATGCAACCATAGCTTGGATAGATATATCAACATAAAAATAAAGCAGCGATCGAAAAGGGCAAATAGGTTATCAGATGAAAACATACTAAGATAAAAGACACAACAAGCAATCAAACATAATGCCATGACTGCCTTGATAAGAATTCTTAAAGAGAAAAGACCCAATTCACAACTATATCTTTCTTTGTCTGGCCAGCTGATATGATTTAAAAACAAACACCCTGAAACCTTCAGAACTTATAAGAAATCCATCCTGTGCAAGCATTAGTCTGAAATTATCTTTATTTCCCTTTTCAGATGTAAGTGGACCATAGTTTATAAGTGGCCCACCCTTCTCTCAATGTATTCACTTATATAATAGTGAGCCATAGATTATAAATGGCCCAATATTACTCACTTAAGTTGCCCATTTCTTAAGTGACGAATAAGTGACTTAAGTGGGCTTTGGCCCATCTAGGGTGACTTAGGTCGGTATTTAACCAGCCTCATGCAATTCACTTAAGTGACTTAAGTGGGTTTTCTTATGCAAGTAGAAAACCCTATTTCTACTTGCAGCCATCACTTGCATCTCATCTCAATAGGAACAAGGAGTGTGCAGGCTTAAGAAGGGAAGCAAATCTTTCAGCAGCAAGCAACAGTAACTATCATCTCCAAAAGAAGAGAATTGCATCAAACAGAAGAGAATCTTCTGTATTCCAATGACAGACCAAAAGTTAAGAAAAACTGCAATTGACTGATGGAACAAGCATACAAAAAGAGTGTGTCCAAGACATGGAGGGACTCATGGCATCCTGGTTTTATCGCAAGTGGGGATTTGGAGGGAGAGATCATGTATTAGTGTGCAGATAGGGCCTAACATCACTATCACTGGGTTAAACACCATTTTGTCAGGTGACCAATCACTCAGTTTTTCAAAAACAAAAAAGATTTATGGACAATAAATCTGGAGAACTAATACAGTTCTTGAAAGAGAACTGTAATTTTCTCAAAACAGAGCGAAACAAGATATGCAATTCTTGCAAAGCAGAAGAAGAAAGAGAGAAATGATGCACTCTCTCCACTTGAAAATCAAGGTGTGGGAACGAATTTAAGAGAATCCCTGCTAAGATACCATTTATGCAACATAGGAGCCCTGCTCACAATGGCTCATTAGACGGGAGGCAAAGCATATATAGATACTAAGGAAGTAGCTTCAGGTGCAGCAAGACAAATCATTGGTTTGTGCTTCTTTATCAAGCAGTTTAGCCGCATAGTTTCCCCCTTCTCTCGATCTCGAATCTACATCTTCCCTACTCTTCATACAGTGTGAATACAATCATAATGGTATTTTGGATTACATTTAGAAAAAAATCTATACATTTGAAATCGGGCATGTCTAACTTCCTGCTGGGTCTCTCCCAGAAAAATTACTAAAACTTCTCCCAGCTCCTTTTACCTGTGACCTATTTAGAGGCACTAAACAACAGCTACTCAGTGTGCGAGACACCTGTATAATTTAATTCTGGTGCTAGACCTACCTCCCTTCTGACATTAGGCTTAATCAGGGCTTTATCACAAGTAAAGCATAGAAAGAAGAAAGAAATATAAAAAGACAAGCAAGAGTAGTGGTCCTATTCAACAGTGGGCCACACGGATGGCATACAATGAAAACAGAAAGGAAAAAACAAGTTATTAATGCTGAAAGTCTCATTCTACGCGAATTGAATAGCACAAATGCATACTGACAAAGGAAACTATGAGTAAGCTTCACAGGATCATGGTTTAGAGGAAGCCCAATTAATAGGGATTAAAACTAAACATTAAACCGGAGAAACCTTGTAGGCCACTGCTAGAGAGTTGGTTGCCTCCTGGATGGTGAGGCGTAGAGATTGATCTTCCACTTTTAGTGCATTGAAAAGTCGAAGAGCCACATCAGTTTTATCTCTAGAATGAAAACCAAAGGCTTCAATGCATGAAAGCCACAAACAATAAAAAATGGTATACTTTGGTAAAGTGTAATGCAGAAAAATGTACCTAAAAAGCTGTGGCATTCTACTTGCTAGCAAACCTATGGCTTGGAATGCAAATGATCGAACATCTCTAGCAAGAACCTCTGGTGAACCTGAAAAAGATTAAGCATAATTCAGAATGATAAATGACCGAGAAATATCCAAGTTATATTGAAGTGGTTAAAACTACATGCAATGAGTGCAGCTCGTGGTAAGTGCCCCAGAAAACTGACACCTTCCACGCCCAAAGCAGAAGTTTCACTGATAAACTTTCCAAAGTACAATGCAACTTTCCAAGGTGGCCATTGCAACAAGATTGGAGAAGGCACAGGGAGTGGAGAACCAGCTGTTCCCATGAAGTGTGTTCTGTGGAATGTCGAGGGGCTCCGTGATAAGCAGAGGAGAGGAATCATGGGGAGGTATCAACATGAATGGGCCGCCATGTTGGAGAGTTGCAAGCCAAGAGATTTGAACTTGGCAGAGCAAGGTTTTCTGGAGGGATTTCTGGCCGTGAATGCAGTAGGATGATTTAGAAGTTTGGTGGTTGCTTGGAGCGAGGCAATTTTCTCTAAGGAGGACACCTGGTCATGGAAATTTGCAAGGGCAGTGAAGCTGATGAGGTAGGAGGATGGATTTAAGTGCATCATTATAGCGGTTTATGGCTTGACACACATGGCTTTGAGAGACTCTCTTTCGGGAGAGTTGACTAAGGTTGTGCCAGCTTCGCATGGGCTCCTGCTATTGTGCAGAATAGACTTTAATGTGACATTGCAGACAGGATAGTAGGCATTATGGTCTATCATTTTGGGGGCAGCTCTGCACAAAATGGGTCTACAGATTATAAGTACGCCTAAGAAGTATGGCTGGCCAGAATTCTTAATCCAAATTAGATAAATTTCAAAGCTTCTTTGAGTTAATGGACATTAGTCTGAGATTGGAAAAAGGGAAAAGGAGGCATTACGGTTTTTCATTTTGGGGGCAGCTCTGCAGGGAATGGGGCCAATGGATCACATGTACACCTAAGAATTATGGCTGGCACAAATTCTCTGCCCCAACTAGATAGATTTAAGTGCTTCTCTGAATTAATGAATGTTAATATGATGCTGTGGACAGGGGATAGGAGTTATAATGGTCTTTCATTTTGTGGGCGGCTCTGCACATATGGCTTACGTGTGCACCTTGAGATGTATAGCTGGCTCCAATTCTTTATCCCAACAAGGTAGATTTTGGCACTGCGTTGAGTTAATGCAGCATTTCCTAAATGCAGATGTATGGTCGCTTCCTAGAATATTGTTGGATAAGCAGATGTGTGGTCGCTTGATAGAACATTTTTGAATCACTATCAATCATGTGGCAATCACACGAAAGAATTAACTGGTTTACATTCTTCAAGATGGACAGATCCTAGTTACAGGAATGTGGGTTCATGGAAGAAGTGGCAAGATGGTGGAACACACAATCTTGGCCATTGCAAGATTGGCTGAGAAACTGGAAGGACTATGGAAACATCTCATTGGGAGAAAGAAAATAATCAGAGAGGAAAGGAAAAAAAGGAAAATAAAGGCTTTAACAGGAATAAGAAGTTGGATGATCTAAAGGATATTAGTAGCTTATCAGAGAGTGAGGCAAGGGAATGAAGGGATTGTGGGGACGAGATCATTGCAGAAGATAAGGTGGAGATGAACTAGAGACAAAGAACAAGGCAGCTGCTAACACAAGATTCTTTCACCTCACAGCCAATCGAAAGAGAAGGGCGAATCAGATATTAAGAGTGGAGGTGGAAGACTACAAGTTTGTGACCTCTTTCACTCATTTTTCGAGCAAGGGAAATGAAGCCAGTGGAGATGGATTAGTAGAGGGCAAACCAGGTCACACACGAGCAGCAGGTGGATTTGGTCTGGTCCTTCATAGTGGAGGAGGTGAGGACAGTCATCAAAGACTTGAATAGGCAAAGTGCTTCAGGAGCAGACAAACATAATGACCACGTTGGAGGACTTAATAAGTGGAAATTATGGTCTAAATCAATCGATCCTACATCTTTCCTCCAACAAAATGTCAAAGGGCAGTTGGAGTCAGGGATTTACCGCCCATCTCATTGTCAAACTACATTTACCTCAGTTGGCAAAGGTACTGGAAAACTTCTTAAGGCCCATGATTGCAAGTTAGTCACCTCTTTCCAGTAAGCCTTTATCACACAGTGTGCTCCTATTGGCCCTATCCGGCAACATCTACATACGCCAGGCTGGGTAGGCAGCTGGTGGATAGTGCAGTTGCAGTAGGAGAGATTTTGACAGCATGACAGAAAAAACGGGACAAAGGGTTTCGCATGGAATGTTGACTTTGCAAAAGTATATGACTCACTGGATTGGAACTTCTTATGGTTCTATATGAGGAGAGGCTTTCCAGCTAAATGTCTGGCTTGGTTCAAGAGATATGTCACCTCTCATTCCTCCTTGGTCCTCATAAGGGGACCAAGGCGCGGTCTGGCAACAGTGCCCTCTAGCACCATTACTTTTTGCCCTAGCTATAGATCCCCCAGCTGCTTGCACAATTGGGGTCAGCTCACACTATTTTTTCAAGGATTTCTAAACGCCCAGTTACCCAGAGGATATCCCACTTTTGCAATAAGACAATGACACCAAATTCATGAAAGGGTCAGTGGAAGAGGCTAGGATTCTCTCTACACTATTGAATCTATTAGCAGATTTTTTGAGTCTGAAAATAAATTGGGTCAAACCAGCTTTTGTCAGGTTTGGGCTTTCGTAGGAAGAGATGGCTCATTGCTCATGGGCCCTAGGGACATCAATAGGGACACTGGCCATGCACTATCTGGGACAGACATAGACCAGGGGACACTTTTAGTCATGGACTGGTAGTCAGTGAGTATAAAGGTGGAGAGGCTAGAAGGATGGCAAGCTATGGTATAGTCAACGGGGGATGCTTAGTATCATTGTAGGCGGGGGCGTATTCTACCGAGAGGCGGATTGGTGACGTATCTTCGCCACCTTATGTTCGGTGTGGCTACATCGAAACCAAGTCATTTTCAGGGATAGACCCCCCTTTGACAAGGAGATCGTGCACAACGCGAGGGGATTTGCTTTATCCTGGCATCAAGGAGGCCTCAGCTCCTTGTATCATGTACCCCTGTAATCTGGCCTGTATTTTGTCATCATTTCAATGACATCAGGGGACACCATTCCGGGTGTTCCCCTCATATTATCTTCAAAAACAATAATTACAGTTGGAGCTTTAGGCGATACCATCTTTTATCTCTCAATGTGAGCCACTTGTATGGCTTGGAAAGCATTAGGAGGGATCGTTAAAGAAGGTTCTCTCAATCAAAGTCAGGGGACAATAGGGGGGATGATATTCATTTCGTGAGACATAGTATGCACACCCATCAAGCAAGAAGTGCTTTTTTTTTTAATAATGCATAAGAGGTGGTGGCGTACGACCCCCGTCACCACCAAGACACGATATCACGGCGTCGGAGGAGCCCTTTTGCGCGCGCGGATCTATCCGCTTATCTTTACTTCTTTATTTCTTTATTATGGATCTTTTGACCCGCACGTGTTTAAGCGGGTCCTCGTTTATTTCTTCTCTCCCTTTAGGCTTCCGGGTGGGTTCTTCCCTTTTCGGGATCCCATTTGTGAAGCCCATTCTTCTTTGTGAACCTTTTATTCTATTTCTATGAGTATGGGTGTGGGGTTGTGGGCCTCAAGTGGGCCCTTTCCTCTCTTGGCCCAACAAGGGCTCTATAAGAGGGGAAGGGACCCCCACAATCCCTAGCCGTCATTTGAAGAAAGAAAGGAGTGCTCTCCTCTCAAGTGGCTGCTCAAGGAAGGCCGGGAAGGAGTCCAACCGCCGCCGCCGCCGCCGCGCCGCCGCCGCCGCCGCGACTGACCGCCGCCACTCCTTGCCCCGGCCACTGGTTCTTCTCCACCATCTCGCGACGCCGCCGCCCTCAAGCCGCCGCCGCCGCGCCCTCAGCCGCGCCGCGCTGCCGCCGCCGGACCACCGCACCGCCATCATCTCCACCTCCATCCCCATCTCCATCTCCGGCAAGCCTCCGGCAAGCCTCCACCCATCCTCCTCCTCCACCTCCGGCGAATCGCCCAGCCGCCGCTTTCCGATCGCCCCTCCCACGATTCCACCTCCCTACCCCTCCACGGGCCACCACTCCCCATCTCCTCCTCCACCCCAACTCCGGCGATCACCAAAGCCCGGAACGCCACCTTCCCTTCATCGACCCCACCGCCGCCACCTTCGCCGTCCAAGTCCTCCGCCATCACTCCTCGCAAAGCCCTCAAACCCTCTCCCTGCGCTGCTCGCCGCAAACCGACGCCGCCATTCCCGACCATTAGTGCCACCGGCGCTCCTCGTGCCCGTTCTGATCCGCCCGATCCGCCCCTGCTTTCGCCCGTATCCGGTGCCTCCTCGGCTTTGGCGCCGCGACCCGCCACGAAGGATCTCTCCCCGGCCGTCGCTCTCCATCCCGCCGCCCGGATCGCCCGCCTCCTAGCCGGAATCGTCGCGCGCCGCCTGTGTCCCCGCAGCGAAACCCTAAGCGAAAAGGGGGAAAATGAACGATTCCCGCTGAGTTGACTCACGGAACTGTCCCTCTTCCACCCGGCCAGCCGAGCCAACCGGAGTCGACCCGACCGGCCCCTCGCCTGCACCGGGCCACCTGGACCGAGCCACCCGAGCCAAAGCCAGCTAATCGAGCAGCCCTCCCGACCGCCCAGAGGCTCCCTAGCTCGACTCGGGTCCCAGCTCGACCCTAGTGCCGGTCTCGGCCCCGCCTCGCCTGCGACCGCCCGGGCCGCCAACCGGTCTGCATCGTGGTCCGAACCGCTCGACGGCCCAGATCGGGTCCGAGCCGACCTAAGCCGGGACTCGGACGGGTCCAGCCTGGGTCCCGAACCGCCTGCACCGCTCGAACCGCCCTCGAACCGCCCGAGTCGGTCTGCATCGTCTGCGATCAAGCTTCCGACTGCCTGACCGCCCCGAACCGGCCCAAGCACGCGCTCTTCGCCGCTCCCGGCTCACGCTACGACTAGTCCCGCTGCTCGCAGACTCCATCATCGCTCGTTCCGCGCTGATCATTCCTCCGCACTCCCGCCGACTCGCCCGACTGCCCGACTCGCTGCCGCGCCCAACGACCTCCCTCGCCGCGACCGACCGGCTCGCGCCCGCAGGTTAGCTTCGACCCCTCTTTTCAAGTTAATTGCTTTTCGAATCATTTCCTTTACTTGTCTCCACTCGCCGTCGCCGACGTAGATAGGATAGAGCTGATATAGGATCGAGATCTCTCACGCGTACGTCGATCCCCGGTACCGAGCGTGGGCTGCAGCCTCCGGCTACTCCACGACGTAGCGACTTCCACGCCTCCGGACGTGGATCGAGAGGACTCACCCTATCCATCATCGCGAGTTTCCTGTGTCACCCGGAGTCGACTCGCAGATCGGCACGCCCGCTCGCACTTAGGGTTAGGTTAGAGGTCTCATACTTAGGGTCTAGGATTTGTTTATCCATAGGTTAGGGTTGACCGGCCACCTCCGGCCAACCTCGCCCCATTGATCGTGCACGAGGGTTTTCACCACCGTGTCCCGCATCAAGAGGCACCCTTAATGGTGCCCCCCAACTGTCATTGATTAAATGACGAAGAGCGAATTGTTCATTACAGAGTCTAAAACCCGAGAGGCCGATACCTCCTCGGTTCCAGAACATGAGCCCCCTTAAGTCGTGCTGAATTGCATCGACTGAAGGGGGACGACCTTCGAAAACAACCCTGCTCCAATAAAGCCAGTTTGACCACACATGTAGCGAAAATAGATTGTCATTCAGGGACGCACGGCTGAAATGGCCCCCGCCGATGCATCGCTGTAAAGAGCTCTGCTGTCGACGTGACCAGCCCACACCTAGGTGTTGCTCGTCATGCATCTATGCGAACCGACACTCAAAGAAGAGATGAGAGCAATCTTTGGCTGCTCCAGCAGCACAAAGGACACTCCACCGGCGTCCGGGCAGAACCTTTGTCTGGAGGAGCGCGTCATCGCCGTCGCGTAGGAGCAACCACCCGAACAGCTTTATCAAGCAAGAAGTACCGAATTTACAATGCACTGGATGTCATTTTCAAAGTGGGCAGTAAAGATATTGAGTTCCATGGCAGAATTAGCCAAAATTAAAGGGATAGTCATGGCACATGGCAGGACTATGAGGAATGCACGGCCCCGGTATAGGAACATCTCGGTTCTCGGGTTTAGGGCAGATCATTGTTGTGTTCCCTTTTGGTTGGATGATTGGATGACCATTGTGATCCTAGGAGAGGAGTAGTTGTGCCTTTTCACCCAAGGGCCACCGCTCGGGATCCTTGGATGAAATGTGATATCAAATTCTAGAGGGCACCAGCTCAAATCATAGGAAGGAACATCTTTTTGTCCACGTGCAGGTCCTTGACCATTATCACACCCTCACACGTGACACAAAGATGGCTGGTTTTGGGGAAGGGATACCTCCCTCTATCTAGCGCAGCGCTGTAAGATTAGAGTTCACAGATAGTGTGAACAATGACCATCATTAGTACCAATAAGATTCTATGGAAGCAAAAACCAACATTAAAGGTTAGCTCCTTAAAGGACAACTTCTAGCACCTAATATTATGGAAGAAACTATTACTAGACACTTTAGCAGAGTGTCATGTGCATAGAGCAAAGAAGATCACCTCCTGCATTTTCTTTAAGTGCAACTTTGCTAAGGTGAATTGGACTACCGAAACGATTCCATGTGTGGATACCTTTTCAAAGGAGGTCTTCTAGGGATTGCTACGGAACTGATCTTCCGGTGATTAGTAGAATGGGGAAGGCTTTCGAGGTTATGTAGTAATGGTTGAATTGAAATGGGGGTAGTCCTCAAGGAAGGGATTGATGTAGCTAAGAATGGAGCCCAAGGGCCTATTTTGCATGAAGTTGACACAGCCCACTTTGTTGGCACATTTTAGTTTATTGGGCTAGAACAGACCTCCGGGAGCTATCAATATCTACAGAGGATCACCTAAGGATACCAAATATTCTTGATAGTTGAGAAAAATCTACATAATATCTCTGTTAAAAACCTCGACAAGGCCAAGAAGCTTTATTTTTTTCTTTTGTTAATTCTGTCCCTAACGCATGCATGCTGTCGTAGCTATATTTTCAATACTTCGAGTTATCTTTCCAGGGGGTCACATCACCTAGACGACCCTTTACTTTTTGATGCCCGAATAAGGCCCTCATTATAACCCTAAAAAGACATGTTTGAAGTTATTCTTTTTCGAGAGCTTTTGCTTTTTCCTCGTTGAGTATTCTCCTTATTTGAGAGTGCTCATGTGCTTGTGGATTCAAGTACACCCCCTTGTTGATTCAAGGGTTGAAGAGGTTAGTTTTGCGGACTCTCCGTGTAAAGCAAGGCTTTACAACCCTTTTTGTAAAGCTAATCCCTATTGTAACCCTTCTTGTTAAGCAAGGTTTGTACACTCAAGTTAGTGTCCTACATTGTTAATACGCTAAGGCTGCATCATGGATGGCCCCGACCGCTTGGTTAGTCCACCATGTAAAGAGTTTTCTTTTATTTTGGTTCAAGAGGGAGTAAATGGCTAGGGTGTGGAGGTTCAGTATAGCCCCTACTATATATATTGCCCGTAAATCTTATTAATATATCAGGTTGATCACTGATCTAGAGTGATCTCCCTTCACCTTTTTTCCAATAAGGCCACCACTAAGACGAGCGGATAGTGGGGAGGCACAGCATAGTGATAAATTTTCATTTATAAAAAGAAAAATTTATACTGAAAACTTGTAATTCAAGATAGTATTCTTCCAAGGGAGAATTTGATGGGCCTGTTCTATGTACTTGCGTGCAATGGACCAAAAAGAAGGCAAGCCAAGCATCAAGCGAGCTGAGAACATGGCCACAAGAAGACAGGGGCCCAACAAAAAGGGGACCCACCAACAAAGAAGGCAAGGATGCCCTAAAGGACAGAGCAGTGGGAGAGAGAATGTAGTGGCAACAGGAGAGGAGACCTAGGGGCACAATGGCTGCACTTGGTCTCCCAATCTCTCTTCTCCTTTGATTGATTTCTATTTCTAGACCTCTCTATTGGGAAGCCATCACTCCAGTGTCTCATTGTGTTCTTCATCTCTCTCCCTCCCTCATTTGGGTTGGACTGTGTACTACAAATCTCTTTTCATTTCGTGAAAAATTGGTTAATAGTCAAGGTCATTTCTTCCACAGTAATTATCAATAGTTTCGGGCTCATCAGAATAACAATGTAGGAACCAAGAATTACAATGAGAAAGATGACCAAAAACACTCTGGTAAGTCAATCCCCTTGAAGCAACACTGAGCTCTAACTTCATTTCTTTATGATTCCTCGATCTGCTCCCTCCTTTATATGAAGGCCACTCATTAACTCTTTATAAGTAATTTTGTAGTTAGTTAGTAACCACCTGCTACTTGAAGCTTCTTTTCTATCTCCATTTATAAGTCTTTAATGTCTTCATCTCTACAGGGGAATTGTCACTCAGGCAGCTCCTTTCCATGCATCGTGGTCCCTCTATCTTCTTCTCTTTTCCTACTGACCCTCAGAACAAGCACTTGGGTGCATCTAGGAGTTATTTGGTCAGTGATATCTCTCTCTCTCTCTCTCTCTCATAGGCCAAGTTGGGTAAACCACAATGCTAAGATCTAGATACAGCTAGTCATTCGACATAACAACTCTGAGAATAGAAAAACTGAATGACAAAGATGAATGCAAGGAGATGTAATATCTTCATCAGTAATCACTGGCACAGGGTCTCAAGGATATACCTGCTTCAGTGTTTGAGTAGCCATCAAGAGATTTCAGTAAACTGCTTAATATAACTGGGGCCATCAGCTTCAGCTGATCTATCATAGCCTGCATCCAGAAAATCATAGTAGGATAACCACAGAACTAAAACTATTATAAAGACATTTTATGTTCAGATCTGATTCAAATATCTTGCACAGAAAAACTCCTTAATGAAGAAATAGACAATGATATCCAATGTGGCAGAAGAGATAGAGAACAGGAAATGCCAGAACAGTTTAATCAGTACTTAACCCTTTAAGGTGATGACTTGAATAGAAGGTCCATAGTTTTGTCTTTCCAAAGTCCCTCTAGGTTTGGAAGAGACTGCAGCACTCGAGTGGAGATAATGATAATATCTTTTGCCATGATATTATATAATTTCTGAAAATACATTTTAAGCAATTCTCTAGTATGTTCACAGGATACCTGCACGCCTACCTTTAGATTATTGTGGCATTTATTAAAACAAATAGGAATGAGCAAATATGGATATTAAATCACCAGACATTGGTATTATCTATGAGCATCAAAGCAAGAGGAAGGCAAACTTCCAGCCTTAACAGGACTCTGATGCGAGAAGGCAGTAAAGAAGAACACAAGGACTGTTTTTCTTTCTCAAAAGTGCAAGGGACAATCACCCAAAAATTGGTGACCAAGACACAATTAGCAGTCTATTACATTAGGCCCCCTCCCCCCTAGTCTGGAGGACCAGCCTGTCACAAGACCTGCCGCAGCACCAGCAACACCACTGGTAGAGGCCACCCTCCCATTGAATAACTTATCATTCCAGCACAGTCATATTGCCCAGAGCACTGCTAGTATGCAAACCCCCCTCCTCCTTCTACCACTACTCCTCCAGATTGAATCCCAGAAGGACATCTTCAAAGTTGTGTCTGTTGACAGAATAGTTTGTCGGTTCCATATCGTGTGGACAAAGAGGCACTCAAAAAAAAAACATGTGCACAGTTTTCCTTGCCACGCAAGCATAGAAAGCATTCTACCGAGGTCTCCAGATGCAGGCACCTATGAAATACTCGTGTCATTAGTCTTCTTTGTAAGAGAAGCCATCCAAAGAACCGCACCTTCAGTGGGGCCTTTTGTTTCTAGAAAAACCTACATCCTTTGTTTTTATTTTTTTTATTTTGAAAATGCAAAAGGGATGCCCTGAGCGGAACCCCCATTTCATTAAGGTAATGAAATAGAACACGTAGTCGGTTACGGAGGTACTCAAATTCGAGAGGCCGGAGCCATCTCGATTCCAGTGAGTAGGCAATTCCCCGAGCGTCGTGCTGTATAGCGTCGACCGACGGGGATTGACCTCTGAAGACCACCTCGTTCCGATGTAGCCAAATCGCCCACAAGTTGGCGAAGATTGTGTGTCATTCTGCTGCGCACCTAAACGGCCCCCGGGCAATAGAGTATCAAAAGGATTCAGCTGTGGAGAAATCTAGGCTGCTTGTAGATGCTGCCCGCCATGTCGCCTGAGCATATTAGCACTCGAAAAAGAGATGAGAACAATCTTCGCTAACACCTGCACAAAGAGGACACTCTGTCGAGCTGCCCGGGCAAAACCTCTGACGGAAAGAGCGTGTCATCAATCTCTGGCGTAACAGAAGCCAACCGAATATCTTAATCTTTAGTGGAGCGCGGCGCTTCCAAATTAGACGACAGCATTTGAGGAGCATTGCTGAGTCTGGCGTGCCCTCCAGTCCTTGCAGGTGGTGGTAGACATTACGTGCAGAAAATCGAGTTCCATGCTAGACCCATATGTCGGCCAGCCCTTCCGTCAATTGATATTGGCTAATGGCTTGCTGCATCGCCACTAAATCCTCCAACCGCTGGTCCGAGATGCTGCTGGGCAGGGTGGGGAACTAGCCCGCATCCGACACAGACTTCACCGATACTCGGGGGTCTAGGGCAAGAGCGTGAAGTCTTGGATACGAGGTCACGTAGGCGCCCGAGTCCTGCCCACCGTCCTCCCAGAATCTGAAGCTCGCTCCGTCCCCCATTCTCGAGCGAAATAAGGACTGCATGGATGAGAAGAGAGGTCGCAATCCGGATATGAATGCCGAATCCCTCTGCGAGGGGTTGCCCAATTAGTCCAGCCGATGGTCGTCCCATAACAGTCCCGTAAGAGTACTACCACTAATTTCTCGGACTGCCCCATATTTCGGCCCACCCATTTGGTGAGCAGCGCGGAATTAGTGTGCCTTAAGTGACGAATCCCGAGACCCCCGAGCAACTTAGGACGGGTAATAATGGACCATGCCACTAGTGCCACCCCCCTAGTCTCTTGTGTCCTCGCCCCTTGCCACAAAAACCGCCGCATGGTGCACTCTATCCGCCGTCGTACCCCTTCAGCATACGAGCGAGAGCCATGAAGTATGTGGGGATAGCTGTCAAGACATGATCGACATCAAGACGGGCGCCCGCCGCGTGAAAGGAGTCGTGCTCGCGCCCCCAATCGTGCTTCGATCTTTGCCGTAACTGGTTGCTAATCGGCATTAATCATACGCCTCTCGGTCGTGGAATCCTCCGATAGCAAATGGGCAGAGAGGCGACCGGTGTGGACAAAATCTCCTATACTGGCGAAGCGCCCGTGACATACCAATTCTCACGACTGCCGATTTGGCTCCTGCTGATCGGAGGTCAGAAAAATCAGAATAAATAACCATCATGGAGGAAACGTGATGCGCCGCGGCGACCGATCCCCTCAAGAAAAAGCAAGTGTCGTCAGCATATTGCAGAGCGGTATACTCGCTCGACTGGCTGTGGGGACTCGGAAGCCCAAAAGATAGCCGCGCGTGTGTAACTGATGTGAACATATTGCTAAGGTGTCTCGCCAGCGAGGATGAAGAGAAGAAGGGGCTAACGAGCATCCCTCGCTCGATACCCCGGCCGTGGGATGGATCCACCCCCTCGCGGTCGACCATTGACCAAAATGGCGAATGCAAGGGTACACACACATTGCTTCATCCATTTGATCTAGACTATTGGAAATCGCGTCTCGTGAACACGTTCCAAAGAAAGCGCCAATCGAGAGAGTCATAGGCCTTTGCGAAATCCACTTTCCATATGAATCCCGATGTGTCCGATCTTATCCATTCAGCAATAATCTCTTCGGCGATGACGATGCTATCTAACATTTGCATGCCCGGTATAAAGGCGAACTGAAGAGGATTGATGTGGGACTAGAGAACCCTTCTGAGGCGATTCGCTAGGACCTTGGCGATGATTAAGTATATGTTGTTGGATAAGGAGATGGGACGAAAATCTCCCACCTGTTAAGCACCTTGAACCTTGGGCAGCATAGCGACATATGCCCGATTGATGCCGGTCCATCCCGCGCATCCGCATGAAACTCGTCCCATAAGTGACATAACATCCGAGCTACTCGATCCCAACATTCCTTGTAGACAAAGACGGTATTCCGTCCGGCCCCGGCACCTTCAGCCGCTCAACCCGTTGATCGCAGCTTGCACCTCGTCCCACAAGGAAAGGGCCTCGTAATCAATCCCTCGCTCGTCCGATGATAGACAGATGCCTTGGCGCCAGCCCATCTCCAAGAATTCGGTGGTCCGCGCTTTGAAGAAGCCCTCTGAAATGATCTCGCCAATGCTCGTCCGATCGCTGCTTGTCCAAGTAATGACTCTATCGCCCATCCGAAGATGCTCAATACGATTGGCTCGTCGCCTCTCATTTGCTGCCTAGTGAAAAACGGGTATTAGCATCCCCGACCGCCAACCACAACTCGTCTGACGGTTGCTGCGCTCCATCTCCACCCCGAGATCCGCCGCCGCCCCCGCCTCTCAAAGTAGCTCTTCCTCTCATGTGATTCATTAGTCATCAACGACCGGTTGTCTTCTATTTTGTCAATATCTTGGACACGGGCCAAAGCGGCATCACAAACACGAGTCCATTCTTCCCTTATCTGTCGCCGCCTCGAATATAAGATACAGTCGAAGCCCCGTCAATTTCTTGGTCAGTCTCTCCGACACCGCACCAACGACAGACTGGTTACCCCACCAATACTTGATACTATTCTTGATGACCTCGTTGTGGAGTCATGACCGAGTTGAGCTTGAAATATGGCGGCTTCCACGCCTCAACGCTTTGAATTCCACACGAGGGAGTGTGACTCGAAAGGGGCCGTGGAAGTGCAGTCACCATCGCTAGCGGGAAGCTTTCCATCAACTCTAGTGAACAAAGGAACCGATCTAACCGAGACTCGTGTTGTAGGGCCTCTCCATGTGAAGCGCCGATCTCATCGGCCCCATCTCTGCAGGTTGCACTGGTTAAGGACGTCCCCCGAGCTGCCCATATCCGGGATCGCACCCCCATGCCGTTAGGGGCATCTTCCTGAGCAATGGTGACATTGAGATCACCTCCGATGAGAATCAAAAACACCAATGAAGAGCGAGCACAGCTGACTAATGTCCTCGCCGAGCTCTCCCCGTCTTTGAGCTACACAGTGGACCATAGGCGGACGCGACGCCAGCTGGGCTGCCGTCTGCCCGAACCGTTAATCTTGCCGCCATAAGGTGTCTTCCGTTCATGACGATAACAGCTTGAACCACCCTCGCCTGCAGCGAGAAGCACGCAGCCTAATCTGCCCGAGGCTTCAATACGTGTGGACGCTCCTGCTCGCCCTTCCGAATGTCGACTCAAAAATCGCTGATCCGCCCGACATATCATAGTTTTTCAGCAGGCATATGATATCCGCCCCATTCACGTAAATATTGTCCTACAATACCTCTCCAATTGTCGCCTCGAGACCGCGAACATTCCATGTAATGCACTTCATTAAAAACCTAGTCAACACCAACAAGAGCTTCATGAGCTGCTCCCATGTTTGAACCGATCACTTCAAGGGACGCAATAGTATCCACTCATGACCGCTACGTCCGACGAGAATGCGCACATCTGTTCGTTTTGTGTCTCGCCGCCAGATGATCGCCCCCTTTCCCTCTCCTCGGGGGCAAGGCAGGGCAGACTGATAACGGCACCTTTACGTGATGTCGCACTTGGGCAGGTAATCAATATTCAGCCGAGCTTCCTCGGGCCGAAGCGGCCATTGTCGACTCCTCGGGCTTACGAGCTGTAGCGGGTTGATACCCGGCTGATTCTGTGTATTCTTGCTCGGGAAGGAAGGCGGACTGCTGGGGAGGTCAGGCTGGAATCTGAGCCTCGACTTGTTGCTCCTGAGACAAGAGATGCTCGCTTGTGGCCGCGCATCTCGAAGCGCTGCAAGTACAAGGGACAGGGGACCAGACTAGGAGCAGGACAAATACCTGTGACTCCAAACCTCCAACTTGCGCCGAGAGCGTGGCTCGGAATGGGCCTGCCCACCCGTTTCTCTATTTCAACTCTAATGCCGTTTTGGATTGCCGCTCGTACGCCATCACTTATTATCTTGAGGAGACGGCCCACTGGATTGAGGAGGATCTTGAGGAAGCGCCGTGTCCGTGACTGGAGGGGAATCCCGCAGAGCTCCAGAACATAGCGTTCCGTCGAGAAAGGGATGGAACCATACTCCGAATTGGGTCGTCTCCAGCATACGGCCCCGTGCCCCATGCATTGTTGCTTCCATCCTCGCAGAGCGTTCCAATCTTCGCGGGACAACCCTTTGAGGAAGAAATTCCCTGAGGTGAGTACGTGACAATCAGGATGTGTTAGATTAGGAACCTGTCCTTTAGACCGAGAATGGTCTGATCCAGCAGAGCTGTACAACCCCTCGCGTCACCCCCACAAGACACGAAGATAGGCCTTTAACATCCATTCCCTGTTTCTCTTCTTGTCCTTGCAACTTGAGAGGGCAGTGGGCATGCCGTTGGCCTCCAGGCGACAGAAGCGACACCGTATTGGAGAAAGGCAGAATCTTGCATAGTGTTCCTTGGATAGACAGCGAAAACAAAGTCCTTCTTGCAATGGATCCAGTATCCCTCGCTCTTGACAAGGTGATCCCTGCCGTTGACGTCATTGTACAACCTTCCAGCCATCTTCGTTCTCAGCCCTTTCTACTTCAGTACAGCTATCCAGCTGCCGTCTCATCAAGTGCTGCCGAAGACCGACTATCTGGTCCCTAGAAGCAGGAATACTTCGGCTGCCATTGGCGATCTGAAGCGCCGCATTACCCATGCCCGTGCTGTGGTCCGAGCGTCCCTCTGCTCCCGCAGCTGATCCTGCGGTGATTCCCGCGTTGGCTCCCGCTGTGAGTCCCGCGGAGGACCCAGCAGACTATAGTCCCAGAAAATAGTTGTAACTCCGGCTATTAGCCCTAATAAGACAAATTGTGCTGATAAAAATTCAGAATTGCAAAAACCTCGCTGGGATTGGAAGGCAGCGGGCCGCCTGCAGTGCGGGCACCCCGCGCTCGAAACGCCGGGAAACGATTTTCGCGCACCATCTACATGTGATCGCGATTGAGAGTGCGGTCGCGGAATTGAAGTGGGTCGCGAATGAGAGTGCAGGGGCCGCTCTTCCGCGGCCCGGAATTGAGGTGGGTCGCGAGGCAGAGCGAGACCGATCCTAGGGTTCCGGCCATCCAGGGGCGGCGGCGATGGCGGCAGCCCTCACCGGTGGCCGCCGCTCCACCTTCTGCTCCGCTTTCCTCTCGCTCTCATTTTCCCTCAAACCTACATCCCCTGTTGATTGGCTCGCTCTCCTCATATTGCCCCTTGCATAGCTTCTTGAATGCCCCTTGCACGGAGAACCCAAGGACAATTAAGTCCTACTTCCCTTCACCTCCAACTGAAACCTACCGTTATCCTGCTCTTAGTTTACTCCTCAAGTTTCTCCTCATTTCTGATCTTCTTTCCTCCCTCCTCAGATGATCCCCCTCTTGAAGACCTGATCACTTATCCAAACTACTGCCTTCATGACTTTTGACTATCCTTCCCTTTCAATTGACCTTCTCCATTCACTATCAATCCTAACACCTCTGCCTTTCCTTGATGCTCCCTCTACAGAACATACCAAAGCTCTCCATGGGAAGCTTCACTATGACCTACTGACATCCACTCGGAGCTGCAAATCCAAGGAATTAGTGAGAAGTGAATTGGACTAATTTGAAAAGCTAGTGTGCTGTACAAATTCTACATGTGCTTGTTGGGAATGCCACCCAGAGACCTAGTAAAGGGTGTACAGGGATCCTCGAGGTTGTGAGACAACTCCCTATCAGCTAATTGGGGCCCGCAATATGTCCCATCCTTAATCGGCCTCCTCCCTCTGTATATAAGGGAAGGAGTATGTATGGACATCTCATAATGGCCACCCTGTTCTTCTTCTTGGCAATTTTTTTTTAACCGTCAGAGGATCCAATCTCGCACTTGCTGCAGTTTTTTTTATGTTGGCAATTCTTTCATCGCGGTGCACTATATTCTTTATTATTATTTCATTATCTTTCAGTGATTTCCATCACCCAGCCATCAGATTGCCACAGAACCACACGATTTTCATATTTGTTGCATGCCAGCCACCAAAGCAGCACTCAATTCTTCCTCTTGGCGGCTGACTTTATTACTGCTGCCATCAGAATCAACTGATTTTCTCATCATGGGCCTACTTTTACTTGCAGTTGCCTTTTCCTATGGCTCTGTCGTAAAGGCATTTTGATGGCTATTCAGATGTGGGATTTTTTGCTCTGGCAGAAATGGCCACTCCAGAGTATTTTGATGATCATGCAGCCTCCACATCTGCCACCTTGCAGCCACTGGCCGCTCCAATTCTTCCCATCCCTTCATGGCGCATTTGCATAGTCTATAGATTCTTTTTATGGCGTGAATGCTTTTGGCATGGACAGCCAAATTTCAATTGTATCCATGGTAAACTATCATTAACTATTGATGATACACCCCCGAGCAAGATCCTTCATATCATACCAGGCTAACTCACAATAAAGCCGTCATTTCATAGATGTTTAAATTAATCATCCCCAAAACACAGAAAACTCCGCCAAAATCTATTTGAGACTATTCAATGCATATGCACACAAACATGACTATTATCTCTTGTATTGTGGAAGTCTAAGAGGAGCTCTTCAAGCTGAAGCAAGGACATCTATCTCTTCAAGAATTTTATGCCAAGCATACTTGACTTCTCACCCTTCTCTCTATCTCTCAACCCTTTTTTGCTGATCTGGATACCTAACACTGATAACAAGAGAAGCTGGCTTTCTCTATCTTCATATAAGGACATGACCAAAAAATTTGTAACCAGATACACGGCACCATCTTAATGTTGACACACTACCTACCCTCACCAACAAATTTTCACAATGCCTATAAGAGGATTCGAGAAAGACAGGAGTCAGGGGATGAGACAACTATTCGAGCAAGTCAGGTCATTTGGAAGCAAAAAGTTCAGATGAAGATGCAGATTTTCGGATAGCTTCTACTGAGTTGAAGACTGATGACTTGAGTACTCTCGAAAAAAATGCACCCAGATGAATCAGACAAATATGTTTTGTGTCAATGAGGGGCAGAAGATTTTAAGCATCTATTCTTCCAATGCCCCTTCTCTCACACAATATGGGCCACCCAGGGTATAATGTTGGTGGATGTTATTTAAGAGATGAATTTTTGGGAGTCGATATGATGCGGCGGGTAGAGAACGAAGGAGGAAGGAGGACAAATACTCGAGGTGAAATGGGCAAATATGGTTACACTGGAATGAGGTGATATTCAAGGAGAGAACAGGTTCTACGGACAATGTGGTCCACAAGGTAGAGGGACTAATAGCATCCTGGTTTCCCCGAGCCTCATAGGGAGATGGAACAATAAAATAGGATTAGGATGAAAGATAGGGACTAATGGTCCCTAAACTGGGTCGAACACCGCTTCATCAGGTGATCGACCCTTTTGTAATTCAAAAAAAAACACTAACGCACCAAATATATTGAGGTAGATTATAATTGCGTACTAGACGACATATTTAACGGATTCCTAAAAACTCCACATGTTGCTTCATCGAAACAGTTTGCGAATATCTTTACAAAAGGATTGGACATTTTTTCTTTTTTTTTTCTTTTTTTTTTGAATTGAGAGAGAGAGGCCCCCTAACCAGAGGCCCCCCCGTTGTCATAGAGTAATATGACGGATGTACAAAGTCAAATTAAAGGGGTACATAGGTCGACTGGCCTGAGCCACTTCGATACCATGACAGCTCGAGTCCCCTCGCGTCGTGCTGGATGGCATCGACTGAGGGGATGCGTCCCCTAAAAATGACTTCATTTCGATGGCCCCATATGGCCCAGAGTATGGAGAAAAGCCGCTGCCACTCCCCCGAATATCGTTGTGTTCCCTCCCCGAAGGATCTCCAAAAGGCCTCCTAGGATGAGATCTCGAGTCGGTCCACATTTGCCCGTTGCCATACCGACGAGGAAACGGGACAAGTAATGAAAAGGTGCTCGCAAGTCTCCTCATCACCAGCACATAATGCGCAGCCGGCCGGGATGTCCGGGATCACACTGTGCAGAAATGCCCTCGTCTTTAGGCGTCTCCGGAGAAGGAGCCAGGCGAATATGCGAATCTTGAGCAGCAGCCGACTCTTCCATGCAGTGCACCATAGTCGTAAGAAAGTAGGATCCTCCGTAGACTCCTGCTCTCGAAGCCGCTGGTACACGGCTCGTGCTGAGAATCGTGGCTCTTGCCATACCCACGCGTCCGGCCCCTCCGACGGTTGGCATGCCACCCAGTAACATCTCGCATCCCGATTAGGTCATCTCGCCCGTTGGTCCGATAACGCCGCAGGTAAGGCCGGGGCCCATGCCTCCTGCCACGCCCGGCGGACAAGGCCCTGCTGGTCCCGTGCTAAAGCGAACGGACGAGGAAACTTCAGCCGCATAATCCCCTGTCCCGACCAGTCTTCAAACCGAAGCGGAAAAAAACTCCCCTGACCCGAGTCCGGACCGGAAGAAAGGTCTAACCGCTCGGGAAAAGTGGGGACGTAAGGAGGACATAAAAGCAGAGTCCCCCTTCTCGGGGTCTGCCATATCTGCCCGAGTCCGGCGTGTGCCCATACACGTCCCTCAGCACCGATATGACCAGCTCGCCCGTGGGATGGAGTAAGCGACTCACCCATTTAGATAGTAGGGCTGTGTTGGTATGTAGCAGATGCCGGACGCCCAAGCCGCCTTGGTCCACTGGGTGGCACAAGGTCTCCCATGAAACCAAAGCCATCCCCCGAGACTCCTCATTTGGGGGGCCACGCCAGAAAAAATCTCTCATGCTCCGCTCCAAACGTCTGCGGACCCCGACTGGCATCCTGAAGATGGACATAAAATATATAGGTATGGCTGCAAGGACCGCCTTGAGGAGTACTAGGCGGCCCCCCCGCGAAAGCAAGCGAGCTCGCCAGCCTGCGAGGCGCGATTCAACCTTCTCGATCACCGATTGCCAATCTTGTGTACGGAGCCGCCGATCTACCAATGGCAAACCCAAGTATCGAATCGGGAGGGTACCAATTGGTGTAGCCAATATCCGGGAAACCCCTGTCAGCTCCTCAGGAGACAGTCCAAAACCGATGAAGGACGATTTCTCTCGATTAAGTTTGAGGCCGGAAAAGTCAAAGAAGATGTCCATCATAGTAGACAAGGTGTGGGCCGCCGCCCACGATCCCTGGATGAAAAAAGTAGTATCATCGGCGTATTGCAGCAACGGTACGCCATCTGGAATGCTGGGCGATTGAAAACCAGTGAGTGATCCATGTCGGCACACCTGCATCGTGCACACCGCTAGAGCGTCTGCCGCGAGGATGAATAAAAGTGGAGCGAGAGGACATCCCTATCGTATCCCCCGTTGCGGATGAATCCAGCCCCCTTGCGGTCGTCCTTGCATCAATATAGCGAAAGTGGGGGTCGTGACGCATTGCTTCATCCACCGTACCCATGTCTCCGGAAATCCCCGTCGCCGCAGGACGTTCCAAAGGAATTGCCAGTCTAAGGTATCATACGCCTTAGAGAAATCCACTTTCCACATAAATCCTTTTGTGCCGTTTCTCCGCCATGCTGCCACAATCTCCTCCGCAAGCACTATACTGTCTGCCATCTGCCGGCCTGGCAGAAAAGCCGATTGCAGGGGACTAATTAAGGGCGGCAGGACCTTCCGGAGACGGTTGGCCAAGACCTTGGCGATAATCAAGTATATAGAGTTTGACAGTGAAATCGGCCGGAAGTCCCGAACATGCTCCGCCCCCGGGACTTTAGGGATGAGAACTATATATGCTCTGTTAAGACGGTCTAGGTTACACCGTCCAACCCGGAAGTCCTCTAACGTCGCCAAAACTTCTGGTCCGACAGTGTCCCAGCAGTCGCTGTAGAAAAAAACCGGAATGCCATCCGGTCTAGGGGCGCCCTCTCCGTTAAGGCCGCGTATGGCCTTCTTTACTTCTTCTTCTGAGAACGGCACTGTCAACTGCTGTTGTTGAGAAGGCAGGAGAGTCGCAGCCCCGGTGGCGCGCCATCGCCATCGGCATGTGGGGCCGCGACGGTAAAAGTCTCGAAAATGGTCAGCCAATGCTTGGCCAATAGATGTTCGCTCGCTATAGGTCTGGTCGCCGATTTGAATTCTGCGGATGTTGTTTGCTCGACGTCTACCATTAGCCACTTGGTGAAAAAATCGCGTGTTAGCATCCCCTGCAGTCAGCCACAACTGACGGGATCGCTGACGCCAGTCCATCTCGATATGTAGATCCACCTTGGCAACTTCGTCCCGGCAAGCCTTTCTCTCCTTCATCTCATCCAGCTCGAGAGGTCGAGCGTCTTCAACACTGTCCAGGGCAAGTATCCGAGCTAGGGCGGCGTCCCGCATCTGAGTCATGGCCGTCCGAATCTGTCTCCTTCGGGCGAATAGGTGATGGCGGAGGTCCTTTAGCTTGGTTAATAGCTTGTCCGTAGCTGATCCGAAAGTGAGTCGGGAGCCCCACCACTCAGTTATCTCTTGTTTCAGCCCTCCATCATGTAACCATGATCGATCCATCTTAAAATATGTAGCCTTTGCCTCCCCCACCTGTGAGGTCCAGCAAATAGGTGTGTGGTCCGATAGCGGCCGTGGGAGGGACGTCACCTCGGCCAAAGGAAAAGCATCAAGAAGCTCGGTGGTGCAAAGGAAACGATCCAGCCGGGATTGGGAGGTAGGTCCTCTCCACGTGAATCGCCGGTCCGATGGGCCCATCTCTGTCATGCCTAGAGATGTAATAACCTCTCGAAATTGTCTGGATCCCGGATCGCGGCCTCCCCCGCCATTCGAGCGGCCGGTTGCCATGATAGTGACGTTAAAATCCCCGCCGATAAGGATGGGGATATCCGGGTGAGCCCCCTGGAGCCTGACTAGATCATCCCACATCTCGCTTCGGAGGGCAGTGGTCGTGGGGCCGTATGCTGATGCGACAACAAAGCCAAAACCATCTCTTCTGTCAACCAAACTGGCTGCGACCACGTGTCTCCCCTTCCAAGTGCTTGCGCGGTCGAATAATTCTTCTTTCCATGCGAGTATAATACCCCCAGATCTTCCCGAGGCTGCTATGGCTACGTGCGCCTCGCCGCTGCCCCATCCTAGGGACGTCGAGATCTGCTGGTCAACTTGTGTGAGCATCGTCTCTTGGAGAAGGATAATCTCAGCTCCCCATTCCCGCAAGTACCGCCCCACGATGCCCCGCCGCCTAGCGTCACGGAGCCCACGCACGTTCCAGCAAATGCACTTCATGGAAGATTCGGCAAAACTCCATCCTCAGCCCCCATTTGGTGGGCCACATCTGATGCTGGTAAGAGTAGTATGGACTCCGGAATAAAGGACATGTTTGGCGGCCCGCTTGGAGACGTCCTCGTCACTGGCGGGAAAGAGTCCATAGGCTCCGGGGGGTCTAGCTCCTTCGAAGCCTGGTGGGCCGTCTGCGTGACGGCTCGGCCTATGAATCCTTGTCATTCCTCAGTCATTGCAAGCCAGCTTTGGCACTCTCCTGCAGTCATATTTGTGTCTCGGCGTGCGCGGCGAGATCGATACATCAAAAGAGAATCTCGGGGGCCGTCGCCCTGGGTCTCTCCTTCCCTGGCCATGGTCTTAGATGTGTTTCGGCTCGGTCCGGGGTCGCCTCTGTCTCCTCGCGTCTCCGCTCGGGGTTACCGTAGCCAGTTTCAATGTCAGTTTCTGCTCTCCTCCGGGACTGGTTTGGTGATATGGCGCAGGCCGGCTGCTTAATCGAGATCTGCTCCCCCTCCGGTGAAGCCTGTGGCAGTGCCACATTGTGTGCTGAAATCGCTGCCGATTGGGGGCCATTCGGCGGCGTTGGTATAGAGGGAGGGGGCGGCAAAACAGCCAACCGGAGCTCCGTAAGCGCGCCCGCACCCGTCTTTACCAGGAGTTTCTGGGGGACCTCCTTGTCAGCCTCCATCTTCACGTCCACACACAAACAATTCGGATCCCCGCGTTGCACCCCATTGTACCCGATCTTGCACAAATCTCCGATCGGCTGCAGGATTACCTCCAGTTGTCGCCATTTGCGATCCCCGAAAGGGACCCCTCGAATCTCAACGGTCTTGGTAGATCTTGGCCGAACCAAAGCGTCGTCGGCGTTATGCGGGCGACGCCATGAAATCGAGCCACCTTCAGGTAGCTGCCAGGAGATGCCATGAAGCCGCTGCCAGTTCTTCTTCGAAATACCCCGGAGAAAGGCTTGTCCCGACTCAAGTAAGTGGCAGTCAGGGTTAGTCAATTCTGGGCATGTAGAGCGGATGCTTTCCAGGATATGCTCCCATGGTGGATCTGCGTCATGGATTTCCCCCACTAGACAAGCGAAGAGTCCAGAGCCGGGGAGCGCATGTCTTGGCGTCTGCTGCTGGGGACAGGAGGTCTGCCGATGCCCAATTTGGTGGCACAGTCGGCATCGAATCGGTTCTCTGCATTCTCGCACTGTGTGGCCCCGCGCCAGACAACGAAGGCACCTGCCTTCTTTCATCGGGTCCACCGGACGCCCTAGTTTTGGTCGTCCTTGCGTCGTACGTCGTCCTCCCTTGGATGTATCATCGACCTTCGGGGCTCCCCGGGCCGCCACTGCTGCGTACGTCAAAGGTTGGAGGCTGTTGTTTTCTGGCGTCGAGGTCGGATCTGAGGCAGGTTTCAACAAGTGTCCCGAGGCCAAAGCCTTGGACGTCTGCGGTAGCTGCGCCTTCACCGCCTGGGGTACAGGAAGCTGTCCACGAGTTCTCCCGGCATCATTTGAGACCCCTTCCTGCATGCCAATTTCTCGATTCGCTTCCTCAATTTCTCGATTGACTTCCGTCTCCATATTATCCCGCGGAGCTGTTCTGACCTCCCTCCGGCGAGTGATCCTAGAACGCTGGGGGCCATGCGCAGATACTGTGTGTGGTCGTTCATAATTCCGCCGGCAGGTCGGGCAGCATAATTTCCCCAGGTGATCGGCTAGTGGGTGTCGATCTACCCGCGATCGCGAGATAGGGGAATGCGATCGCCGTCCTGCATCACGCGCGACCCTCGATTTCTTGATTTCGCGAATTCGCGATTTCTTGATTTCGCGATTTCGCGATTGCGGGCGTGACCTAGCTGCGCCTCGGCGGTCTCTCCTTTCGAGGTGTACAAAAAATCTTCCCAGAGTTTCATCGCGATTCCGCAATTTCGCGTTTTCGCGATTTTGCGATTCCGCAATTTCCCGACTTCGTGCTCGCTGACGATTACGGAGGATTTCGCGATTTCGCGAAGTATCTTCATCCCGACGACCTCTCCTTGTGATTTCGCGATTTTGTGATTTCGCGGTTTCGCGATTTCTTGTTCGCAGACGCAAGAGTTCTCCGTCACCAAAACCTCCAGCCTTCTGCAGTATGTCGGGCACGAATCTTCTCCCTCGTGATTGCGAGAGCGGGTCCCTCGCTCGCGAACGGAGGCCCCGCACCCGCGGTCGCGATCGCCAAAAATCCCTCATTCGCACTTGTATTCCCTCCTTCAATTTTTATCAAGCTCTCGACAGGGCAATCTCTCAAGCAAAGGATTGGACATTTTTTCATCTAACACTCTCCACAAAGGAGTTCTACATCATCTCTCCCTCTCCTATATTCAAGGTCTATATATATTGTATCCAATATAACTACGAAGTAAAAGGAGAACCGTTACAAAAGAATCCCTATCAGGGAGAACTTAGTATTGGACTGACAGTCACATATCTCAAACACTCCATAGAGTTATCTCACTTCCTTTTTTCTATGATACTTGTTCAGTTTTAAAGATATGTTTCATGTATCTCATAACATTTAAGGTAAACCAAATATAATACTCAATACAGAACTATTCAGTCTCTACAACAAATTACTAGGTACTTTCAAACCAGTTGGGTTTATGAGTAACCAGTATTTAAACAGGTCTGAGTGTGTACTTCAAAAAATTCTGTGTTTACTCTCCTTTGAGTCTGGAGCTGCTGACATCAAGGGTATGAGACAAATCACTGTGTTTGATATTTTTCATAATAACAAACCATAGAATGGGAATAAAAAACAAAAAATTCATCAACACATAGCTGTTGGAAACTCCTCTACGTACACATTTTTGTTACAATAATGCTCTCCAAAAAACATTAGTTACAATAACTTTGTGCAGAGGCTGAAAAGCATTGATTGACAAAGCCCTCACTAGTTAGACAACAACAAATGTGATACCATAATTTTTTAGGTTTTATCAGACAAATGGTTAACATGTTGAACAGTAGAAATCATTTGGTTGGAACTCTACCAGTAGCAAATTTCTCAAAATTCAGAAAAATTAGGTTTTAAAACTAACGAACGATAAATCCTGGCATTAAAACTAACGAACGATATTTTGAACGAAAATCATGCTCCACTAATATTAATCAAGTGATTATTCACAACACAGTTTCTTACATGTTTGAAAACCCATACAGTGAATTCCATTCCCAGCTGCTTTAATCTGGGAGTAGACGCATTTCCTAAATTAGAAAATTTTGAAAATTAAAATACACTCTAATCCAGAAAAGGTAGAAAAGAGAAAAGCATGATAAATGAATGAACAATATATTTCTTTTGAAATGATTGTTATCACTGTTTCCCTCTCCAAAATTTCTAGCTATTTACGGTTCTGCCCTTACAAGGATATGTATAACTCTTAGGGCTTTACCACCTGAGATTACGATCATTCATTCCTCCATTTTCCACTTCCTCCTAAAAAAATACTAACAAGAAATCGAATAACATAAAAAAATCGAATAACATAAAAGCATGCCTCTTAAAAATATTTACAGTAATGAGAAACACAACTGCCAAAAGAAAAAACGGGAAAGAGTTTTTTCTTTTGCCAACCCCTAAAAGACCATAGACTGGGAATCAAACTTTTATGGCTTAATTTGGCTAATTCTTACATGTCTGTCTTGCATTCCAACATTGAGACTTCATCAGAAATTTAGTCATCACCAAATCTGCCAAATCTTCAAACTATTATATCAGAAATTTAGACTTCCACAACTTGCTTTTATTTGAAATGCCAGATGGAGATCACCTAAAATTGGTGATCCCCCAAAACCTATGAGATGTATCCTTGTAAGATACAAAATTGACAATATTGGAATCCCCTTCACCCACTCAAGCCCTTCTAAACCACCATGATAGAAAATCCTGCATGTCATGAGCTACGCCAACCTTCCCTTTGAAGATCACCTTGTTATTGTGCAGCCATAGTGCCCATAGCACAGCGAAGAGCCTTCTCACCTCTGCCTCCCTCCTATGCGTGCCTCTCGTAAGAGATCCCCAAAAGGCCTCTGCTGACGTGACAGCCACTCGTGAGATCTTCTGGCTGGCGGCCCAAATCGCCTGGGCGATAGGCACAATCTTGCTCACCCCCTGTTCACATAGCACACTCTGCCAGTCCTCTGCGAACATTCTCTTCTAGAATGCACGTGTCATCAGCCTTCGCCTAAAAAGTAACTACCCAAACATCTGCATCTTTCTTCTTCTTCCATAAGAACAGCATGTGCTGATGGTTGTCGTCAAAGGAGTGCCTACTCAAAACCCAACCATCTTGTGTCCCGCACGCAGGGCTTAAATGCATTAAGGACTGATGAATCTTCATAAACTCCACACTCGGGCCTCACAAAATGCTCTCCATCAGGGGATTCCAAGTGCCATTACAATAATCCTTCACTGTTGCTCAAGGCCTAACTGACAGGGCAAATAGTTGGGGGAACTCCTCTTGGATGGGTGACCCAACCCGACCATTTATTCTGCCACAAACAAAGTGAGGATCTATTCCCAAGCTTTGCAAGGAAGAAATCCTAGAGTTGCAAAAAACCCTGCTTCGAACAAACTTATAGGCATGCAACCTACATCGGCCATAACAGTCTGTAAGTATCACAACAACCAAATCTTCCTTCGCACTCAGTCTTACTCACCCACTTCATCAAGAGGGCTAGGTTCATGATGAAAATTTAGAACCCCCAAACCTCCCAACTTACTGGCCTGCACACCACGTCCCATGGGACTGTTGCCAAACTTCTGCCTTCCCCCAATCCTGAGTTTTTCCAAATAAACCTTGTCTCATCAACTGATCTAGCCATTGTTCGACACCCCCAAATAATTTTAAAACTATTAGATAAAAAATGGGTATCACATAGCGCACCAACCACAATAGCACCAGATGACCTCTCCTTGTAGCAATCTCTTTTGTCACCTATCCAATCTCCTTTCCACTTCGCCTAAAACCAATTACAAGTCTGAGGCCAACACTCGACCCCATGTTAATGGTGACCCCAAATAATGCATAGGAAGCATCCCAATCAGCTTTCCAAGGCCCCAAAACATTGTTCCTCCTCTTATGACACCCTAAAACCAATAACGTTGATTTGGTTTAATTTACCCATAGTCCCAAGAAATCTGCAAAAGGTATAAAAGTGTGGAGAGTTTTTTGCTTCCTCCACAGATCCTGTTATGAAGAAAATAGTGGCATATACATATTGCAACAATAGGATGTCCTTCTGGTAGGTCATCGTCTGGAAACCATTCAATGGACCATGGGAGCAAGCTTTTATCTTGAACAGTGCCAGAGTATTGACTACTAGAATGAGCACTAGCAACACAGAAGACACCCTTGTCTGATCCCCCTTTGAAGGTAGATTTAATACCCCTCTAGGCGCCCTGTTCGCACAAACTGAACATGAGTGGTAGGTAACACATCTCCAAACTCATGCCAAACATTCAGTAGGCTCTTCCTCATCGATGACTGCATGAAATCCTAATCTACTAAATCATATGCAAGAGTGCCATCTGCAAACTGTCTCCCCAAAAATGAATGCAGAATGGAATGGGCTGACTAGATCATTGATCACCTTTGTTAACAAATTTTCCAGAACCTTCATTAATCATCTCCCTTGTGCACTCACTGGACTGTATACCGAAGTTACTTTGTAGTCATCACTCCATTTCACTTTCACTGCCACCACATTATTGTCTCATTCTAGGCTACCATCAAACCTCCAGACTTGCCAACTACACTCACAACCAGAAAACCCTCCAAAAGTCTTTGCCCACCAACCAGCAATCCTGTGCCTCCCAATTCTTCAACTCGAAATCCTGCAGACACACTATCATAGTGCCCTAGCCCCACATAGTACCTCCCTATAATTCCTCTCCTCCACTTGTTGTGGAGTCCCAAACATTCCAGGAGACACACTTCAAGGGTGACCCGATTTCACCCCTTGTTGTCTCTGCTCCCTCTGGACAACCACTACAATGTCCATCATTATTGCTCACTTTTCGTTGAGCGGGTCCTCTTCAACTTGGGCTGCCTTCCCATTCGTGCCCTTCGTAATTGCATCGAGCATTGCAGCCTTTCCCTTTCAAGCTAGACTGATGCATGGGGTCTTCCAACCCCCATCCCAAAAAAAGCCTCCCCAATCCTCAACCATCCTCCCTTCCCGACAACTAGCCACAGCTTTGTCCCTCACAAACTACCTTTTCCTTCTTTAACCCTATATATCTGCCCAGAAGGTCTCCCTTTATGATCTGCCTGCCCATCAGCAGCCTTTGCAGCCTCTTTATCTGATACCCCCATAAGTTTCTGCCAACACCAAGGAAGCTATAACACCCAGGGTCCCCCTCCTGTCCAAGGTTCCCTCTCGACACAGCCTCCCAAGAATGGTGCCTCTCAGCCTTCTCCATTCGACTAGTAGCCATATAGGTCCTTTGCTCTGTGCCATCCTCTTGAATGTCTAGTGATCCAGCAACACCTTTCCCCTGGGATCCCAACTTCAAAAGAGCAGGTCCTGCCAACATGCTCCAAACTTCTTTGGGTGTTCGAATTGGATTCACATTTTGCATGCTTACCACCTCGGCCCCATTCACTTCTGAAGCTGGTGCGACCTTCCAAAGGGAAGAAATCTTTTACTGTTGTCCATCTGAGGGCTTTGTCTCGTCCCCTTCTAGCTGCTTCAGCTGTTCATCTGATTCAATGCCCTTTGCATATCTATGTATGACTTGCAGAAATCAGCAACTTGTTGAAGTCCTTGAGGTAAAGAACATACCCAGTTTCAAAGATACAAGTACGATGGGGAATTGAAACTCAATTGGCATAAGACAATTAGCACCTCTACTCAGCCATTAGCTTTCTCTGACTAGTAAATTGAAAGTGAATGCTGGAAATTTTGATGTTTACAAAGCAAAGTAAATGTAAATTAATCTAAAAATTAATAAGCATGAATGTACAGTGAACAATCACATCAAAGCACACAATCAAATTTATTGAATGAGAGGAAATTGCAAAAGACAATGATTAAAACTTTTTAAAAAAATGGGTTGTTGATGTCAAAATATTATGGTTTCTCGGTTTGCAAACAGAACTGTTGAAATTTCTCTACCAGTGTACCTTCAAGGCATGATTTTCACATTGAAAATTGTGGAGAGAACAAAAAAATTGTTATGCACCATGGAAAAATTAAAAAAATGAAATGGCAATTCCAGTGTTCATAAAATATGAGTTTTTTTGCTTACATGAAAAAACAGCCATGCGAGATCAATCATGAGAAATCAGGACACTCAAACATAAAGTAGAGAAGCAATTCAAAAAAATGAAGAAACAATTAATAACTCGGACTAGGTTGAGGTTTGATCAAATAAAAACAAACCATAAATACACCCAAAGATGCACTGCAAGGTGGATGGAAATGCATTTGCTGCAGCAATGGATCGGCAAAAGACAGACATGAGCCTTGTCCTCAATGCAGGGCTGCCAGGGGCGATTTTGAGTTCACTTGGAATATTTTCAGTTCCAGAAGAACCTGAAAAAGAATGCTATACATGTAAAAACGCTAAATTATATCCAATAAGGCTATATCCAGCTACATCCTCATTGAAAATGCTAAAGTTTTCATATGACATAAATTAGAAAAATTTCATCCTAAGATGACAGCTGGCACATGACAAAAACTCATTTAATCAAATTAAGTCATTGATCAAATAACAAGGATCGAAATTTATTCAGTAAAAAGGGGAAGCGGATGAGCATTAGTTACCAAGCTAAGGATGACATGCATATACTTTCAATCATTTTAAACTTCAAAGATTAATTTACTGGTAAGCATGGAGTTCCCAAAAATACATTTCCTGATTAACAAACATATTAAAGTAAGCAGGAGAGAAACAAGCCCAGCAGCTTGGTGAATTAGGATTGACTCGAGGAGATATCTGTGATGACAAAGAAACTTCATAACTTGTGTTTAGAAAGAACTTCATCTAGCTGAATGTACAAGTTAAGGGTATGATGTGAAAATAGTTTTGAGCGTTATTCTCTCAACATATATACAAGAAAATGGTTTCGAGCGTTTAATATTATGCGAAAGTCATCTTTTGGGCCCATTTCTTTCTAGTATAATAGAGGTTTTCTTCCCTTCTAAGACTCGTTCTCTTCCCTTTTACCCTGTAATTTTGGATTCCCACAGCATAATTAATAAGAGCCTATTCATGTAGTCTTTGTTCATTTGAAGGGTAATTTGGAGTTCCCACATAATTTCATCATAAATCACTTGTTGAGTAATTTAATAATAAAAGATGTAAACAAGATAAAAGGGTAAACCATTTCAAAAAAAAAAGATCAAAGGGTTTCAATTCATGAGGCATTAGTACTCTTACTAGAAAATGCATTTATCCACAAATTATTTATTTTTAATTTAACATGCCAACTTGAGATGAAGTAGAGCAAAATTTTGGATTTATTTAATTAAAAAAATTTCAAGAACCTGTACAGAAGGACTCTATTTGATGCCAACGAAACCAAGGTAAGGACAATCACAACATGATATATAAAAAAATGAATTACCATTAAAAAGAAAAAACAACCCGCTGATCAATGTGGGATCTTCAAAATTGGCATCAGAAGCTTTTCGCCTCAAGAGCTCTTCTCCTTTCTTAACAACAGATTCATTACTTGACAAAGAAGAGCGAATACATTACTACCAAATATATCAAGAAAAAAATTGGAGACAGATAGGAGAATATCTAGTTTGCTAACCTATCAGAACATGCAGAAAGATAAAGTGGATAGGCCACGTTGGGCGGAAGATCCATTGCATTCATCACATTTAAAATCCCAATCTGTAAAGCACGAATAAAAATGAATTAAAATGAAAAAATACATGAGACAAATGAAATGAATGTATAATAATATAAATGAAATGAAAATTGAAATAAGACATTAGTCACCTTTCTCCTCGTAAGCATATCACCCTTCAGTGGAAGCTTACCGGTGATACGCTCAGTCTGATTAGGAGAAAGGCCCATGGGACATCCAGTACTTCAAAACAAAGGCCTACTGTTTATACAGACAAAATAGCATAAAAACTACAAGCTAAAAACCTGATAACAAACTCACCTAGGTGATGGCGGCTGATATAGAAGAGTCCAGAAACAAAAATCAATAAATATTCTTCTATCCTCCTCATCCGTAATTAGTTTATATTTATTCCCTATAGATTCATCAATCTTATTTGAATGGCATTCACCAGCTACCTGAGGTGAACAAAGATTGGAACGTTTAAGAATTAAAAAATGGCTCATCAGCAGTCTACAAGAAAGCAAACCATTGATTTGATTGAAAATAACAGGTGGATTCAAAATGATGACAATTTCACCGTGTGTAACATATTAATACCTTCAGAACATTTCTCAATATAATATCCTGATGTTGAGAAGGAAGTCTAGCAATATTCATCACAAACTCAGGCGCTAACTCGACCTTCTCCTGCAGTAGACAGAGTATCGTTAAGATAGTGTAATGCCTCTAAAAGAAATGTTTCAAACTGTGCTTGTCCAGAGAAGTTTTGAGATAGAGCAAGTCTATCCCATTGGACAAAACTGGTAGAAGTAAATTTTATAAAAAGAAAACAAAAGGGGATGGATTTCTCATGGGCTGTTCAAATGGGGAAAAAGAAAGTAATTAATTAAAACGAAGGACCATATTCTTGCTTTTCAGTTCACAATTTTTTTCAATTTGAACAACACTTAATTGAATTCTTTATATTCAATATTGAATGACAACGCTTCTAGGAAAGGTATAAATGGTGCAGTGACCCTAGACAACTGAAATTTCTCTTCAATAAGTCTATGCAGCAAGGATCTCCAAGAATCGTGGAGTTGATTTGATGATATGAAGCTCTTGCCTATAAGATTTAGGTTAATTATAGCCCTCATCAGAAAAAATGTGTAAAGACACTATAACCTTGAGGAAGGCTATAAATAGGGGGATTGAGTTCATGAAGGTAATGAAAGGAATCAATAAGGTAAGCCTTATTGCACCCTTTTCTTCTAGGATTTAGGCCCTTTTCTACCCTCACATCCCTATCTCTCCTGCCCTGCTCCTCTCGGCAGCCCTGCCCCCATCTGCAGTTCTCCTAACTCCCTGGCCTCCCTCTGTCTCTTCATCTCAGCCTCACCACCCAAATCTTCTCAAGTGCATTCTTCTTCTTATTCTTAGCAAGTAGCATTTCCCATTGATTTGTGCCCCCGATCTCCCTACTCTCAGTCTTTATCTCCCTCTTCTAACAGCCTGAACTTCTTCACCTCTCCTCCTGACACTGCCTTAGTCAGGATCGTATCATGCAACTCCCTTAATTACCTACATAGAACTGGTACCACTCTCTTACAGGGAAGGGAACCGATCGAGAGGGTAATTGTGATGTTAATATAGATTCAGTGACAGCCCATTAAACAGACAACCCATTAGATGTCCCCTAGGGCTATAGAAACAGGTACAAGAAGAATTTTGATGTAGAAGAACCCTATAAGCCTTCCCCACAGGGGGATACTACAGCTTCCCCAAGAGCTCCAACAATTCCCCAATTCATCTCTCCCTTCAGTCTTGTTGTTCTGGGACCTAATGATACCAGGATTCTATTAACTGGTATCAGAACAGCCTCAGACCATCTCTTCATCACAAAACCAAGCAGACGCAGTGACAGTATCAACATCAGTTTCATCATTGCACATAGTCATGCTGTCTCAATTCGCAGTAACCTGCATGTGCTGCTTCCTACATCCAGCCCTCACCATCATCTTGTTGTTGATCGCTTCTGATTGTCTCTGTTCATATAGGCTGGTAAACAATCCTTCAAGAATGTAGAGCATACTTGCTTGATCTTAAATGATAACATAGTGGTACGAATTTCCCGAATCAAGGTTGGAATCAACAATCCGGGACAGATATTCGAAAAAAGAAAGTAGAAAATTGGAAGAGACAAATATTATTCTGGCCCCGATAATATCTGATCTTTTGAGGAAGAGAATGCGGGATACAGATAAAGGAAATGAATGAGAAATGACTGAGAAACATAGCCAATTTTGATCCCAGTAAGACTTTTAGCTTGAAATTCCCATAAAGAGTACTTAGACTCACCTCCAGTGTAGAGCGATCAAATGCCATCTCGATGTAAACAATGCAGAAATTTCTCACAATTGACGGAAAATTATCCTCCCTGTACATTCTCCACAGCTCCAATAAAGGTAAAGGGATTTCCTTTTGGTGTTTCACTCGCTTATTCACATGAGAAAGAATCTCCATCACCTGAAAAAGATTACAATGGAAGAATCAACAAAGGGATCCCGAAATTAACTGTCATTGAACGAAATGCAGAATGACCACGCAGGACATCAGATTCGCTCTGAACCTCAGAGCGAATCGCAATTTTAATATCTGATATTTTAAATTCTGGTTTCACGAATTTCTTCTTAATCTTTCAAAAATAAAATAAAACTTCGCGCCCCATCTAATATTTAATGGCAAACCAAAAAATAAAGTCGACGAAAATCAACCGAATCAGGTCAAATTTCACGGATAAATATCACGGACCTTAGATCGCTTGAGATTATAAGAAAAAGAAAAATCAATGAGAAGAAGTACCTGTTTCCTAACGGAAGGGGAGGAAGACGAAAGGGCGGAGATGGTATAGGGGAGAATCCTGGAGAGCAGATTCTTCAGCTTGGAATCATCCGCCAGAGCGAGACCAGTGAGCATCCGATCCAGCATCTCCTCCCTCTCCGCATCCGATGCCGGCGCAGGAGTCGACGACGATCCTGGCGATTCTGTCATTTCCGTTCGAGCTCTCAGCCGGCGGGAGAATCAATTCTTCCGCGACAAGTCAGTTAGTCAGTCGGGCTTATAAGGCATTCCAGCTCGATTAAATACTTTTAAAGCGGCCTAGCCGCCACCGAGCCACGTGTAATTTAAATTTAACTTAATAAATTATTTCCCACTTTTAAAAGAGCATATTTTAATAGGCCTTCGTGCTTGCCTTCAAAATATGGTCACTAATATGGTCATTTAAAGGAGAAAGCTCAGGGGAAAATCTATAAAAAAGAGAAGAAACTGATAAACCACAGCGAGCGGATTCCTAGTGACAACGTTCGGAGAAACCCTGGGGAAGCTCTTAAACTATACTGCGAGAGCAGAAAAACCGAATTCAAATTCAAGAATAAGGAGGAAATCCGTGTATAGTACAACAAAAAATAGGCCTAACCTGTATAGTAACTTAAATATAGGTCAGTAGGTGATATCTCAGCCGCCCCACTCTCTCATCTCTTTGTTTATCTCTCCCTCTATATCTTTCCCCAAGTAAAGCATAAAGAACTTCAAAACCCACCTCTTCACGCGCTAGTCCCTCAACTCTATAAATCATTGAGATGATAGTCCCTCAAAAAATAAGCTTTCATGTGAATACATGGACACCAAATGTTCTTATAATTATTTCAGATGATACTATAATCTTGAAATTCTCTTCATAACAGTCATTTCTATTATAATAATCTTCCCTAAATCAAGATCCTAAATTTGTTAATGATGATCTTTGATGTAAGAATTTTCTTCCTTGTTTTTTATTTCTAACTTTTTAGGAGAGTGAACGCTTCATAAAATATGCCTCTGACTTGGTCAAAAAAACCAGTAGAGATTACTAATATTACTAAAGTCTTGAACTTTGATATCAAGCATTAGTGATAAGCATAATAATGATGTATGCTAATGATGCCAAGGGAGGATTGCATTTGTTTCATTTTACAAATTTTTGTGCATCTCATATCATAAGGATGCACCTTATAGCCCCCTATTCTCCTAAGAAGAATAAGATCATAATTTATAAGGTCAAGACCATGATGAAGACCAAGGCATTGCCATTGGAGCTCCGGGAGAGTCCATGAGTACATTCATGTTCATCTTGAATTGCTGCCCTACAAAAATTTTGGATGTAATCTCTTGATGTGAAGCATGGATGGGACAAAAACCAAGTGCAGGACACCTTCAAGTGTTTGGTTCTATTGAGTTTGTTAAAACACTTAGTGGAAATTTGAACAAGCAAAATAATAGAAGAAAGGCCATGATATTTGTGGGATATAGGCTTTGATCTAAGACCTATCATTGTTTTGATCTTCGTAATCAAATGATCAACGTAATCAGAGACATCTTATTGGACAAGAATTTTACCGGGAATGGATTGCTTGTGAAGAAAGGAATGGAGAAGGAGATCTCCATTTTCTTGATTATGATAATATCTCTGAATTGACGAATCAAATTGAAGATGGATCACCACTAGATGAGACCATGGTGAACGAAGAAGAACATGAAGGGAGAGAGCATCCAATAACATATGAGCTCAACCCTAGAGGGTTTATGAGTATGGATCACGTCTATGAAAACTTAGAGCTTGTTCATGTTATGTTCTGAGGTCGATGAGCCTTTCAAAATTTTGATCAAAACATCAAATACAACGGAATATATTGAATTAGATATTCAAAAAATTGAAGCACAAAAAATAGATAATCCTATCCTCTAGTATGTGTGAGAAAATATACTTACAGAGTTTCTTTGAGGGAGTTCTTGAAGCTATTCAAGTGTCTAGCCTCTAGAGGTATCCACACGATCTCCAGATTCTTGGATCTCCTCTTCAAAGCTCTTCACCAAGAGAGAAAGAAAAGAAAGGAGAGAATTCTCATAAAACTTGCATGGCCACCTGACAAAGCGAGACCGTGAGGTCATTGAATACACGCAAACTCACATTAAAATAAGTTTCAAACTCACCAATTTAAGATTAAAATCACCAATTATATAGTATAGAGGTGAATAAGGGTCGGATCCATGGAGAATTAGGATATTTTCGAAGAACTCTTTGAAATTTGATCAAATCATATGATGAATTGAGATGAGAAATTAGGGGGTTTTAGTAGATCTAGAAAAGAAAGCTCAAAGACGAATCCACGGAATCAAAAATTACTTACTTTGGATCAAGATTCGCAGAGAAAATTAGATAGAAAATTGATCGCGAAGAGAGAGAAATCTGAAATAAATAAAAAATTAACCTAACCTACGATTCAAAATTATAATCTAATGATACAAGATGCAAGATTATAAGGAAAACACATAATCTAACCCAAGAGAGTGCTTGAAATGATCCAATTGATTGGCGGATCAAAGGTTTTTTATTCTACGATTTCAAAGACGATTTTCAGCATTTAAGAGGCAAATTATCCCTATTCTTTCAATGAAATCTCACTTTCAACCACTCCTTCGACGCGAAAATGAGTCTAGAAGAAGAAGAAAGCGAGAGATTGAAGGATTAAGATGTCTAAATAGTTTGATAGCTCGAAACATCTAAGAATGCTTTACATCGTCGAAGAACATATTAATTTATATGGAGATTTTGGCGTAAACATCAGATCGAGCCTTTAGTCTTCGATCAACGACTCTAATGAAATGCATATATGTGAATCGTTATGTTTAAATCACGTATGTTGGATCGAAGATGAACCGCTGAGATTTTGCCACGTTGTGCGCGAAGACGAAAGGCGTGAAACATTGGTCGTCTAATCTTGATCTAATTATCTAGATGCATTCACGCGTCCATTGAGCGGTATTAATCTCATTTATTCTCATCTGTTATAACTCCTCAGATTAACGACTGAGATTCAAATGTTATAGAATGAATCATCACCCAATAGGAATGTGTTGTGTACCCCCTCACTTAAGTGACGATCAACGATCGCAATTTGAATCGCTCGATCGGACACTCCACATGCGGTCACGTCACCTGCGCATAAAAACATAAAAAAATAGTATATATAATAATATGTAAGTAATTAGGCAGTTAGCTTAAATCTTGAATATGATGCTTTATCTCACTACTTACACGTGCGCACGCACATATGAGTGCACCATGTGGCGTGTTCATATGCCACCACGTGGCAATGGCATTTTTTCTCATGCCACGTCAGCTGACACGTTAGCATGCGATACAAATCTATTTTTTTATTATTTATAATTAAAAATAAATCCAAATAAATTCATAAAAACAGAAAATTTTTATAAAAATCCATAAAAATTAAAAAATTCATATCTTTGAACATATAACTCGAAACTAATCCGAATTTTTGGTTGGATCAAAAAAATTAAATTATCTATCATTCTAAAAAAGTAAAATTATTTAAATAACAAGATAATAAAATTTTATTTCAAAAATATACTCATTTCTCTCAGAAATTAAAACTTAGAAAAATAAATGAGTGTATAAAAAGTATTTTCTCTTATTGTTTAACATTAAAACTCCAATTATAATCTTAAATATAGATGAGAGTAATCTACTCTAAAATATATTCTTTAAAATGCATAATTATCCCTAAGATAGTGCATTTTGATATTATAACTTAAAATTGCATGAAATGATAGATATGCACTCAAAGTATGATAACATGCATAAGAATAGAACGTTTTATGCCTAAATTTATATTAATAATCACATAATTACATGTATAAATTGCATGTTATCTGCACCTTGGGTTGCGGTCATTCTCTCCTTATTTATAGACATTTGGTATGTGCATTTTTCATAAAACCTTCATAAATATGCCTATATCTACCAACATCCATAGACCTCATGTGTGTCACTCTCTAAATCTATACATCTCACTAGTTGCTAATACTATAGGCCCAATGACACCTTATTCGTAAACTTTAATTAATTATCCATAGTAACATATAAAATTAATTAATCGATGATCAATTTAACTCAATCAATAGGTGGAGTTGCCAGCCTGTTGGGTGCCAACCTACACCACGTACTCTAGGAGATATGGAGTATATTAGAACTCACTTATGGAGCCTTTCAGTCATCAGTTAACATGTATTTATAATCTTTCATCCACACGAGACTCATGAAGAATTTAGGATATGGTCAATTATCAAACCCTAATTGATTACTCAATTTAGTATTAATGCATGAAGGATATTAATATTTCCACTACCCTAGCCAAGGATTTTATCACATCTCATTCCTTAAATCAATTTCCTCAAATACCAAGGGCGAATGATCTCATCTTGACCACACAATCATCTTCAAGGACTTCATGTCATATCTAATATACGACGTTTTAGATATCCTATGGCAAGGGATTCGTAAGTCATTATCAAAACACACTCATCTTTCCATAATATATCTTTAGTGTATAAAGTCAAAGGATCACATACACAACCATGACATGAATTAACGTGATTAAAAATTACGTAAAATACTATTCAGGGATTCATATAGATCAATTCAATGAACTGTGAACTCTTTCTTCAAAGAGCACCTACAATCTATCATTAGTGTCTCCACATAAATGGCTACAAGATCAGTCATACTCATCATATGAGTTAAATTATGTAGTGTTATTCTTCCCATATAATTCAATGTCCTTCTCAAATATCCCACAAATATGAATGTTTAGAACATATGTTTAAAGACTAGTGATTATTGTATTATGATCTCATCAAAATTTACTTAGTCATTACATATACTCACAGACTTCATTACAAACATCATAAAAAAATGATGATGAATAAATTTCATTTTAATAAATATAAACAACATACATGTAAGGGTGATTGGCTTATAGGCCACGTAATATCCATCAGTTCATCTAGACCCTGTAAAATTGATGATGGCTTTTGAAGAGCCAAGGAGTTACGTTGAAGCATCAATTGAAGAGAAGTGGAGAAGAGCCATGCAAGAAGAGAATCAAGCCATATAACACAACATGACTTGGGGGTTCGTCTCAGCACAATTATGAGTTAAGACAATAGTTGTTAAATGTATCTTCAAGACAAAGAAAAATGTTAATAGTGAGATAATCAAACACAAGACATGGTTTGTGCAAAAGGCTACGTGCATGAAAAAGGAATTTACTTTGAAGACTCATTTGCCCCATCACTCAGATGGAAACAATTCATGTCTTCATAGCTCTCGCTGCTCACAGAGAGTGGTAGGTATTTCACTTGGATGTGAAATATGCTTTTTGAATGGAGAAAACAAAGATGCAGTCTACATTTTCCATCTAGAAGGGTATGTCAAGAAAGGAGAAGTAGAGAAGATATTGAAACCAAAGAAGGCCTTATATGGCTTAAAATAGCCACCTAGAGCGTGATATACCAAGCTTGAAAAATATCTTGTTCACTTGGTTTTACCCAAATTCCCAAGAAGATGTAGTTTACCTAAAGTTTTATACTAACCTCCAACTATTTATTGGTGTCTATCTTGATGATCTCATTGTGACATGATCAAATCCCTATCACATAGAGGAGTTCAAGAATGAGATGAGGACAGTTTTTAACCTAAGAAACCTAGGCTTATTCAAGTTTAATCTTAAAATTTAAGTGCCCCTAGAAGAAAATTGCATTATAGTCAATCAAAAACCTATGCTTTGAGGATCTTGGAAGAAAAATGGATTAAGAGTTCTAATCCTATTCAAACTCCACTTGAACAATGCTTCAAGGCTTCTCGTAGGTTTAGTGGGCGGGGTCTCATGAAAGCCGGCCGTGGACCAAAGGTTCTGATTTCTCAGAAGTTCTGCAATTCTTTCAGAACCTGCTAACACTTCATGTTACCTTCTTCCCGCTAAAAAGTGTGGTTTGGTACTTTAAGAGGTTCCGAAGGGGCATGCCCGCTCCCTGTAGGGTTTTTTTATTTTCCCAAAGGTTCTGAAGCCTTCGGAACCTGCAAGAACTTTTGAACCGATTAGACGCACATTCACGAAAGGGGAGAAGGTTTGACCGTAGGGAGATCAAGTTGTAGGGAAGTGAATCCCACAATCTACATGAGCATATTTGAAAGTATAAGGTACTTGACCAGCGTAAGACCTAACATGAGATTCTTTGTTGGAATCCAAAGTAGATACATTGAAGAGCCCACTACTACATATATGACAACAAACAAACAAGTCCTAAGGTACACGAGAGGTACCCTAGGTCTTGGCCTCTACTATGAGAAGGAAAAAAGAAGCCCCAACCCAGTCACCTATTGTATTAGGGATTGATAATATGCATTTTGCACTTATAATTCATCATTCTTGAAGGATTTTAAGGCATAATTTGCACTATTCTATGTACGTTATCATATTTTGATGAACTTTTTGCATTCATCATGTCCTACCACTCATAAGCTGAAATTGTGATAAATTGTGGTTAATTTTATGGATGATTGACAAGTGTGAATTAACCACTTTTGCTGAATTTTCTATTTTTTAAGCCTTGAACAAAATACAATAGAGATAAATATACAAAGAAGACAAAGTGGTTTAAATACAAATTTATCGTTTTATCTCATTTGAAATTTTAATTGATAAAGAAGATAGAATAATGATTAAAATGACAAATATTTCATCCAAAAAAAGAGTTTTCTTAAAAAATATATGATAATTTAAAGTTTAGTCAATTTTCTGGAATTTCTATGATTTTTCTTGAATTTTCTGGATATCTTACAAATTTTTATAGTTTTTTTAATCTAAATCTTCTAAGAGTATTTAAGATTTATAAAATTAGAAAATATGATTTTTAAGATGTGGTACCTGACAACATGCACACCTAGCACGACAAAGGCAATGCCACACGACACACAATCAATGCATGTGTGGCGCCATCAAGGAGAGTATTTATTTTAATGATGTTTTGGCAAAATGTTACATGGGCTTAACTTCTAAATGGATTTTTTTATATATTTTCAATGTGGGATTTTTCTTTTTCCAATTGGCTACACCAATCTAAGCTGCACAATTTGGTGGATTAGTTGCACTGAATTAATACTTTTGCATGTGACACTCGAAAACTCCTGGAGTGTTAGATCTACAGCCATGAAATAGATATCTCCAATCTTCTCCACTCTCTATCTTTATCACAATGAATCAAGGAATACCATGTGACGCCATCTGGGCCACTCCACCTTTGATAAAGTTTGATCAGATGACCGACACTTCTTCGTATGCATGAGACACGTGAATGAATTTTAGTATGGTTTATTATTGAAGCCTAATCAATGACTCAAGTTAGTGTTGATGCGGGAAAGAAATCATCAAGAACACCATTTCTAATATTTCCACTATCTTGGCTAAGGATTCAATGAAATTGTATTCCTTGAGTCAATCTCATCTTATACAAAGAGAGGATAATCACATCTTAAACACATAATCACCCTCATGGACTTCATGTAATATCCAATCTATAATGGTTTTGAAACTGTGGCTAAGGATTCATAAGTTAAGGTCAAAATAAGATAATCCATCTACAAGATGTCTTTGGTGTCTCATGTCTAAGGACCATTAACATAACTATGACATTAATCAACTTAATTAAAAATTAGGTATTCTTTCGCTTAAAGATTCATATGGATCAATTGTGCAAACTCTTTTTCAAAAGAGTACCTCATGTCTGTCGTCAACGTCTTTACACATATGGCCATAAGATCAATTATACTCATCAAATAAGTAAAATTAGCTAATGTTATTCTTTTCACATATTTTGATGAGTATAGTTGATCTTAGACCCTGATGATAGACATGGGGTGCTCTTTTGAAAAAGAGATATTTTAATATCCTTCTTGAATATCCCTTGAATAGGAATATTTATAACATATGTTAAAATATTAGTGATCATTATATTATGATCTCATCATAATACATTCAATCATTATATATACTCATAGACATCATTGCAAACATCACTCGAGAATAACAACAAATACATTTATTTCAATAAATATAAATAAGATATGAACGTGTGATTTGGCTTGTAGGTTACATAATATCCATTAGTTTTCAAGTCAAATGTCAAATCGATTTGTAATAAGAT